>PVLC010001776.1:12500-45000 GCA_004027655.1 Graphiurus murinus | reverse complement strand
ATTCACGGCGTGGGAGAGCTGGATATTTCCTGCAAACATCTCAATAGACCCTCAAGCCTTATCCTTTTCTTCAGAATTTTGTCCCTCACCCAGTCTCCTTGCTTTATTTGGTACTGGGGATTGAATCCAAGGGTGCTCTACCACTGAGCTACACCCTGGGCCCTTCTTTAAATTTTGACACAAAGTCTCACTAAGTTGTTGAAGCTGGCCTGGGTCCTGTGATCCTCGTGATCCACCCCCCCCAGCCTCCCAGGTATTCCAGGTGTGCAGCGCCACACTCGGCTCAGCCCCCTTGTTTTTATTCAACGACTGTCCCCTCTGCCTCTGGTTTGAGACCAATCACTATATCTGAATTATTTTACTAAAAAGTTATTCCTCTATTTTCTGAAACATACATTGAAGAAGGCATCTTCTATTTTATCTCTCTCTGCTCCCATCCCAGTGAGTTGAGTTTTTTGTTTTAGTGATCATCTTTCAAGAGCACCACTTTTATTATAAGATTCATGAGAACCATCAATTTATTAAGAAATATCTCATTTTTATTATAAGAAAAACAATTTATTAAGAATCATCAGAGGGAAAATGGGAGTTTCCTGAGGAAAAGTTTCTGGTTTCTCCCAGGTTGGCCCTCTGGATTGGCATCAGTGTGGGGAAGCCCGCAGCAGGTGACAGTTGGAGCACCTAGTCCTCGTTCTGCAGCTGAGACCACGCTGGCCAACGTTGGGATCCAGGGAGCTGGTTTCCTCCACCTCAACTATCTGGTTTCTTGGGAGTGATTTTGTTGGTGTACGTGGGGCGCCTCTGCCCCCTCCCTCTGGAGCGATCTGTTGGCTCCAGGAGCCAGCACACAGCAGGCAGCAGCATGTGCGGGATGCGGGTACAAGTCCTCCTGGTGACCTGCCTCCAGCCCTTCCTATCGTCCTGAGCACTGGAGGCGGGCTCCCATGGGGTCCCGGGGTGCAGGGGGAGGCCTTTCCCGCTGGTCCTGGGAGGACTGACTTCCGCAGGGGCCATGCTGTGGGGCTGCGCTGGCAGCAGGGGTCCTCTTGGCCGGGCGGCTCAGGAGAATGGCAGGCAATATGGCCCTTCTGCAGCCCTCCTGTTGGCACTGTGTGTCCCCCTGGGCTGGGGGATCCTCAGAGGGCAGGAATCGGCAAGCACCAAGGGCAGGCTGGCTGGCTCTCCTCCTCCTCTGGCAGCAAGAAGGCGGAAGGATCTGCTGAGATGGCGGGGGCGGGGGCACCATGCCGCGATGCTCCAGCCCTGCCCCGTGGCTACCTGGCGTTGGAGCAGCAGGTAGGTCACCGTGGCATGGTCAAACATCCTGTTCACTACTGACAGCCAGGTTTGGTGCAGGTCGTAGCCCGGGTGACTCATGAGGTTCAGCATTGCCAGGTTCGGGTGTTTGGGGAGCAGCTGGGTAGGAGTTGGTTCTGTGGCTGTGGGTCTCAGGGTCGGGTCAGCAGGCAGGAGGCAATGGATGGGTCTTGGCCCCAGGGCAGAAATGTGAGGGGGCACCAAGTACCTTCTGTGTAGCACCTGCTCCTTCAGCTGCTCCTTGGGGGTGGCGTTGAACCGAAGGCACCCGGCGAACATAAAATAGAAGACCACACCCAGGCTCCAGATGTCTAGCTGAGGGCCAGCTCTCCTGGCCCTGGAAGGTCTCTGTGGCACAGTAGTGGGAAATGCTGCAGAATGTTCTCCCCGGGGTGAAGCTGCAGCTTAGCCCAAAGTCAATGACCTCGATGACCTTGGTGTTCCCCTCTGCGTCCAGGAGGATGTTCTCCTGTTCTCCAGCTTCAGGTCCTGGTGCATGGTGCCCTTCCTGTGGCAGTGGGGCACCACGCTCACGACCTGCCTGAACACCCTCTGGGCCTTCTCCTCCTCCAAGCCAGCGACTCCCAGAAGGGGTGCAGCAGCACCCCGCTCACATGCTCCATCACCAGGTACACGGAGTCGGCTGAGTCTATGATCTCAAGCTGCACCAAGTTCGGGTGCTCCAGTGAGGGGTGTCACTAAGCGTAGTCATGACCTTCACAGCCACCTCAGTCCCAGTGAGGAGATGGAGGGCCAGTGTGACCCGGGCAAAAGCGCGCTTGTCTATGTCCCTCAGGACCACATAATTGTCCATGAGGCTACCCTCGCAGGGAGAGCCGGCCATCAGGCCTGGCCTGGTCTCTCTATGCTCTCCTAGCATTGTCCATAGAAAGCCACAATAGCAACTAACGATGCTAGCTAAAAAAACAAAAAAACAAAACAACAAGCCAACAAACAAAAGTACAGCAAAAATAACAAACCCAAACAAACGCACACACACACAAAACAACAAAGCCAAAAGCCAAACCAACAAATCATCCAAAGCCATCAAACCACTATCCTGGAGTCCGACAGGTCACCACCAAGAGTTTCCTGTACTAATGGACAAAACCTGCTGCGGAGAGGGCCGTGTATAGCTGCGCTGGAGTCTCCATCACAATGGCCCTCATGAGTTTACGTGGCGGGTCACAGCTGGGTGTGGCCCACTGGGCAGGCTCACTATCGGGCCTCCAGGGCTTTTATACTTTAATAAGAAGAATAAGAAGGACCTCTAGAAGCTTTTCAGCTGCAATGTGTTATAGAAGCTGATGTTTACTTTTATAGAAATTAAAATTTGTAGAATGTTTCAAAAAAATTTGTGGCAAATCGTAACAATCTTAGCAATAGAATCACGAAGATTTTTCTTAGGTGGCAGTGATGATAAGGAGATTTCATTAATCAAAGATTTTCCTTCTTGAAATACATTTTTATTTCAACAAACACATAGAAATTGTACATATTTGTGGGGTACAGTGTGACATTTCAGTACTGTATACAGTAAGTAGTGATCAGATCAGAGTAATTGCCATATCCAGCACCTCAAACATATCCTATTTCCTTGTGTGGTGAACATTCAGAATCCTCTCTACTAGCTTTTTTTTTTTTTTTTTTGTGGTACTGGGGATTGAACTCAGGGGCATTCTACCTCCGAGCTACACCCCCCGTCCTATTTTTTATTCTTTATTTTGAAACAGGGTCTCACTAAATTGTGGAATGCCTCACTAAGTAGCTGAGGCTGGCCGTGAACCCGGATCCTCTGGTCTCAGCCTCCCAAATGCTGGGATTACAAGCGTGCGCCACCACGCCCGGCTCTACTAGCTATTTTGAAGCAGTAAAGTAACTGTTGACAATTATCCTACTGCACTATAGAACATTAGAAATTATTCCTCCATCCAGCTGTACCCCTGTTCCCATTAACCTCTCTCTGTCCATCTCCCCCTCCCTCAGGCCCTATCCAACCCCTCTTTGGCAGCCATTATTTAATTCTTGACTCTGAAATCAACTTTTTAGCTTCCACATACAACTGAGAACATGCAGTATTTATCTTTCTATGCCTGACTTATTTTATGGATCAAAACCAAAAAATTCTGTGTACACATAAACATGGTCCTGCACCTAAAATGGCTGTAGTCACAAAATATAAATGTAACAAAGAAGATTGTATCATTTTAAGACAATTTTGAGGGCCTTAGAGCAGACAGGTATTATGTACAGGATGGCCTGTACCAAGAATGGAAAAGCAAACTCAGTACTTCATGCCCTCATTTACTGGATTTCCTTTCCACCACTATACTAGTGGGAAACTAGTGGAAACTGAAAACTAAGTGGAGTTTAAAATCTAGTTCTTATCTTAGACTACAGATTCCCCCAAACACTCTCCAAAAATTTAGGAGCTTTTAATAGCTGTCCAAAATGGTTCACTGTTTAGCAAAACCAAATCATCAGAGCACAAAATTGATCAATTAACCAACTGATTTATTGAGTATCCTTTATATAGAAGTGCCACTTGGTCTCAGTCGAGTGCAAGGTTTGTTTTGCTCCGGGCTGCAGTGATCCTTCCAGCCCGAAAGGCAGAAACAGAACCTGGCCCGCCTTATGGGCCGGGGAAATGTGCGCAAATGAAGGAGGCACTTGAGAAGGGAACTGGCATCAGACGCCAGTGTGCAAGGCACACGAGCGCACACACACTTATCTTTCTTTTTTCTTCTTCCATCCATCCATCCTTCTTTCCTCTTTTTCCCTTTTCTGAGGGTGGGGAGGGAGAAGCAACGAGAACACCAGAGGATGTGGCTGGTGGCGTGGAGAGGCCAGGGTGAAGACAAGGAGAGGGAGGTGCTGGAAAAGTGACCGAAGACAGACGGCCACACAGGACCAAAGCCAAGGCCAAGGTGCCAGGACTTACCCAAGCTAACGGGCAGCCCGCAAAGATTGGAAAGATCCTGAAGGTAGGAGGGGACGGGGTGAGGCCAGTCTCTACTGAGACCCAGTTGGGCTGGTGCGGGGAAGGGGAGAGACAACAGCTAGCGGCCAGTGTGGAGACTTTGGGATAATCAGGTGTGAGGGACGAGGAACTGGGGAGCAGGTAGATACCATGAGATGAGAAAGGGGGACTGCAAAGATGAGAACAACCACGTCTTAGGGGTTCCCCAGGCTCTTGATCCTGCAGGTACCTTTTATTCATATTTAAAACACACAAAAATTTAAAACACACAAAAGAATGGCCGCAGATTGCTTCTCTGGTTCTGCCAATGTTTCTACTCCTATGGTCCTTGACTTGGGGGCAATACTTATATTAAGCCACTATAAAACCAAGTGCAAATTTCAATAACCATTGTTGGGGATATTTTTAAAATAGCCATTAAAATCCTTAAAGCCGGGTAAGGTGGCTCACGCTTGTAATCCCAGTACTTGAGAGGCTGAGACAGGAGGATCGCAGGTTTGAGGACAGCCTCAGTAAGTAGTGAGACTTTCATCAATCTAGTGATACCCTGTTTTGAAGTAAAAATTAAAAATAGGGTTGGGAGTGTAGCTCTGAGGTAGAATACCCCTGGGTTCAATCCCCAGTACCACATACACACACACACACACACACACACACACACACACACAAAAATGCTTAAGTATTTTTAAAAGCCATTCTTCTTCTTTATGAATGCATGCATTACATATAAATTTACATATTGTGTATTTTGTTATGATTTACATATTATACATATAACTTTAGGGGAAGTAAGGCTCATATTAAACATCCCATGCTTGGAAATGTTAAGATAATTTACAGAAAATATTCCAAAGCTTCTCTAAATGGCTTAGAAGCATTTACGACAAGAAAAACTATATCTTGCTGAAAAGCATGAATTGTCTACTGTCTTTTTTTAATGAGAATTTAAGAATGTTTATTAAAAAAGAAATAAATTTTCCATTTCAGCTCATTTGGCTTCATCTGCTATTAAGTCCTACATATACCCAGGAGTTGCACTGATGTACTTAAATATTGTTTCTGCACTGAGATTGCCTAATGAGGCAATTAGTGTAACTCCTCCGGTAGCTGGACCAAACACTTTTCGACAAACAGAAAAGGCCCACTCAAGCAACAACCAAAGTGCTCACGTTCCCTGCCCACTTCTACTTGACAGTGCATCTTACACAAGACAAGTGGTGATTTGGGAAGGCAGAAAAAACCATGCACTCTGCCCAGATGGATGAAGGAAGAGCTTGAGCCCATTGTCTCTCAAAACCACGCAAAAGCCACAATGGAAAGAATCTCTCTCTCTCTCTCTCTCTCTGTCTCTCTCTCTCTGTCTCTCTCTCTCTCTCTCTCTCTCTCTCTCTCTCTCTCTCTCTCTCTCTCTCTCTCTCTCTCTCTGTTACTAGTTTTGTGCCTTTGCTTTAATCCAAGCTCTCCAAACTTCGGTCTTTATGAAATATTACGCTAAGTGAGATTAGACAGAAAGCAAAGAGTTGTATGCTTTCTCTCATATGTGAAAGCTAGAGAGAAATTGGATAACAAAAGAGACATCAGATAAAGGAGTAGAGAATCCAGTGGTGTGGTGGAGGGAGAGGTGAGGGGAAGGGAGTTGTAATGAAGGTAGTAGTTTAAGTAAGTAATGCTAATTACATACATGAAATTATCAGTACCAATCTCAATGACATGTATGGGGAAATGGAGAGAGCTGGATCTGGAGGGAAACACACAAGTGTTACATGTGCGTGTGTATATATTCCGGTCATTCTATAACTCAATATGATGTATATATACAATGCATCTCATCTATAAAAGTATAAAAAAAGAAATCAACCATTTGGGTGTTATCTATTTTATTATTCACTGTATTAAGCTGTAGCCTTCTTTAACTTGATTAAAACTTTTATTAAAATTTATTTAAAGGGAATTAAATAAAACAGTCATAAATAGGATAGATACCAGGATCAAGACTCAAATAGAATATAAAAATAAAAAGAATTTCAATGAAACTATGTTATGAGGGCTGCTAAAATGTTATCTTCTATCAAAGCATGTAGCCTGAGCTACTTGCTTTCCTTTTCTTTTTTATTACTTAATTTTTAATATACTTTATTGGTGCATTTTAATCAAACATTATAGTGAGTTTCGATGTGACACATGTGTACATGCACACAGCTTGGGGGGGTGATATTTGCTTTTCTCGCAGGGGAGCCTGACTAAGGTTAGAGGGTCTGAAGGTCTTTCTCCTTGACGTTCTCAGGCAGGCTTTCTCCTTGACTTCAGCTCGAGCACTGAGTGGAACTGAGGTTCGTCCTGGTTGACCTCATAACATGAGTTTGCAAGTCTCTTCAATTTTTTTGGAAGATTTTGAGAAATACCAGGTCCTTCCATTTTCTTGCAAATGACATTATTTTATTCTTCTTTATTGCTGAGTAGAATTCCATTGTATGTATTTCCCATAGCTTTGTAATCCATTCATCTGTTGATGGACACCTGGGTTGGTTCCATAATTTGGCTATTGTATGACTGTACTCTGTTTTCAACCTCTTTGGAAAGATACCCAGGAGGGGTATAGCTGGATCATATGGTGGATCCATTCCCAGTTTCTAAGGAATCTCCACACTGATCTCCATAGCAGCTGAACTAGTTTTCAATCCCACCAACAGTGTAGAACAGTTCCTATTTCCCCACATCCTCACCAACATTTATTGTTATTTAACTTCTTGATGATTGCCATTCTGATTAGGATTAGATGGAATCTCAGTGTCTCATTGTAGTTTTTATTTGCATCTCCCTGATTGCTAATGATGTTGGACATTTTTTCATGTCTCTATTGGCCATTTGTTATCTCTTTTTTTTTGTGAAGTGTCTATTCAATTCAGTTGCCCATTTCTTGATTGGGCTATTTTTCTATTGTAAAGTCTTTTAAGTTCTTTGTATATTCTAGATATTAATCCTCTGTCAGAGGGATAGCTGGTAAAGATCTTCTCCCATTCTGTGGGCTTTCTCTTTAGATCCTTGATGGTTTCCTTTGAAGTGCAGAAACTTCTTAGTGTAATGCCATCCCACTCATTAACTCTCATTTTAATTTCCTGAGTTTTAGGGGTCTTGCTGAGGAAGTTTCTACCTGTGCCTATATGTTGGAGTGTTGAACCTCTGCCCTCCTCTAGTAGCTTCACCGTCTCTGGTCTAACTTCCAGGTCTTTGATCCATCTTGAATTGACTACTGTACAGGGTGAGAGGTCTGGATTTAATTCCATTTTCTACAAATGGATAACCAGCTTTCCCAGCACCATTTGTTGAAAAGACCGTCTTTTCTCCAGCGTATGTGTTTGGCCCCTTTGTCGAAGATCAATTGACTATAAGCAGGTAGATTTGTTTCTGTATCTTCTTTTCTGTTCCATTGGTCTATGTGACTGTTTTTGTGCCAATATCATGCTGTTTTAATTACTATAACTCTATAGTATAACTTGAAGTCCGGAATTGTGATACCTCCTACATGGTTCTTATTGCTGAGAATTGCTTTGGCAATTCTGGGTCTTTTGTTTCTCCATATGAAATTTATGACTGATTTTTCTAGGTCTATGAAGAATGACATTGGTATTTTGATAGGGATTACATTGATTCTGTAGATCATTTTTGGTGGAATGGCCATTTTAATGATATTTATTCTGCCTATCCAAGAGCAAGAGAGATCTTTCCATCTTCCAAGATCTTCTTCAATTTCTTTCTTTAGTGTCTTATAATTCCATGATGCTGAAAAAAAGGCCTATAATCTGGTTGGTTTTATATTTTCAGAAATCTAAATCTTAGTGTTGATTTTCTTCTATTGTTTTTCTGTTCTCTATTCCAGCTATTTCTTCTATAATCTAATCATTTCATTTCTTCTGCCAACTTTGGGCTTTGTTTGTTCTCTTTCCCATTTTCTGGGATATAATACTAGATTTTTTGCGATGTTTCTCATTTTTTAATGTGGGGATTTATCATTATAAGCATTCCTCTTAACTTTACTAAAATGAATATGTTGAGGATTTGTTGTGTTTTCATTTTCATTTGTCTCGAGATAGTTTCTAATTTCCTTTTTGATTATTTCTTTGATTCATTGGTTAAGAGTGTATTCTTTAATTTCCACATTTTTGGATTTTTCTAGTTTTCTATCTGCTTAATTTTTAGTTTCATAACATTGTGGTGGGAAAATACACTTGACATAATTTCAGTCACCTTACATTTGTTAAAAGTTGTTTTGTGACCTAACATGTTATCTCTCCTGGAGAACGTTATGTGTGCAATTGAAATGCTCCAGAATGCTACTCAAATCCTCTGTTTCATCATTGATTTTCTGACTGAATGTTCTACTCTTTACTAAAAGTGAGGTATTGGACTCTACTATGGTTGCGTACTGTCTATTTCTCCTTTCAGTTCAGCTCAGAGGTAGAACGTCCCTCGGTTCCAAATCCCAGTGCCAAAATAAATAAATAAATAAAGCGAATCTCCTGCAGATAGTATATGGTTAAGTCTTGTTATTTTATCCACTGAGCTTCGCTGTGTATTTTGGTCGGGAAATTTCATCCATTTACATTAAAAGTAAAAGTAATTGTTGATAGGAAAGAACTTACTATTGCCCTTTTGTTAGATGTTTTCTGTCTGCTTTGTAACTTTTTGTCATTCTTTTTCTATTTTGTGTCTTCCTTTGTGTCTCATTGAATTTTTATGGCAACTTTCTTTTATTCATTTCTTTCTTCCTTTGCATAATTTCTATAGGTATTTTCTTTGTGATTACCATAGGGCTTACATGAAACATCTTGTAGTTAAACACTCTATTTTAAACTGAGAAAAACGTAGTTTAATCACAAATACTCTGCACTTCTCTTTTCCTTCCCCCATTTTGTTATTTGTTTTACAAATTATATCTTTTTATGTTGTATATATGTTAACATATTTTTATAGTTGTAGATGTGCTTTCTACTCTTGTCTTTCAGGTTCTATACCTGAATTAAAAGTAATTTTCAGCTGGGCATGGTGGTACACGCCTATAATTCTAGTGCTTGGGAGACTGAGACAGGAGGATCTCAGGTTCAAAGCCAGCCTCAGAAACTTAGGGAAGCCTTCCACAACTTAGTGAGACCCTGTTTCTTTATATGTATATAAAGAAAATATGGCTGGGGGTATAGCTCAAAGGTAGAATGTCCTTGGGTTTGATCCCTAGTACCCCTCCAACACACACACACACACACACACACACACACACACACACACACACAAAGTAATTTCCATACCATCATTGTACTATTACAATAGACACAGTCCTCAACATACAATGGTTCAACTTATGATTTTTTGAATTTATAGCACTGCAAAAATAATATGCACTTGGTAGAAATGATATTTCCAGTTTTGAATTTTGATCTTTTCCTCGGCTGACTGTATGAAGTTCAATGCTCAAGTCATAGGTCCCGGTTCAGCCTTGTGATCATGAGGCAAACAGTCCATGTTCTATAGCCCAAGTTGGAAGAGAGGCCTGGATGGTTTTATCCTGGTCCATTTTTATACCTTGTTTTCCCATTTATTCCCCTTTAATTATTTTCTTTCTGACTCCCACAAAACTGGACCAGTGGGCAGGAGAGATGTAGTGGACAGACACAGTATGAACTTTAGAATCCGGTATTTGTCCAGTGCTTTTTGGGTCCTGTGGAGGCCCCCCATTATTGCTGTGATCGCCTACTTTAGTTCACTGTTTAAGATCAACACCTCTTTCAGTAGTCTGCTTCAGATTCCCCCAGCTCTGGCTTCCAGTGATTGCACACATACCACACTGCTGCTAGGAGTCAGCAGTCCTCAAATTTATACTTCTGTGCTATATGACACCACTTATCAAATAACCTCAGTAGTGATGGAGAAGAGGTCAGTGGTTGCCAAGGCCGAACTTAGGAGAAGACTGTGACAGGAGGATCACAGGCTTGAGGACAGTCTCAACCACGTAGCAAGCCTCTCAGCAATCTAGAGAGACCCTATATCCAAATAAAAAATAAAAAGGGGCTGGGGGTGTAACTCATAGATAGAATGCCCCTGAGTCCAATCCTCAGCACCACATATACACACAAAAAGTAGTTACACACACAAATGCATAAATATGATAGTTATCTTTTCCTTGTGATCATTAGTGTATTTTGCCAATAGAATTAAGACCACACTACTTAACATGACATTCAAACTCTTTAAAATGTTTTCCAAACCTAAATTCTGTGTTCTGACCTCTGAGGTTTTTCTTCCACTCCTCTCAGATACTGAGGACAGCTCTTTCCCAAATATCCAGGTTTCTTCCTGCAGCCATGTCTTTGCATGACTACCCCTTCCCTTCCACAGCTCCAGACAAGCCCCTGTCCGTCTTTCACATGCAGGGAAGAACCGTCCCCTTCTTGCTTCCTTCCATCTGCCAATAAAAAGGACATGCCCGCACTCTCCAGCAGACACCTCTGGGAGAGTGCCCCATCTCCATTCGTGGCTCTGACCTCTTCGGAGACGGAAGGGGCATTGGTAGCTAATCTGAGTAGGGATGGCCTAATGTCCAGAGTCTCTTTTGCTAGTGGAGGGGGTTAATTTGTGTAAAATAAATATCTCTCACTTCTTTATCCCCTTCCCTTTCAAACACATTGTATTAAGTAGAATTTTGATCTATTTAATTGATTTTGATGTGCAAACCCTGAACAGCCAGAGTCTCAAAAAGAAAGAGTTGTGGACATGAGCAGTCACCGGCCAGGTCTTGAATCTGAACCAGAGACTCAGCTCAACTGCTCCCTTCTTGGTGAATGCTTTCCAGCCTCCCCCAAGTCTGCTTTCAATCAGGCAGCCAAAATGTGTTTATCTTCCAATATGCCACTAAGATTTCTTAGGAATCAAGTAATTCACTATGCTAAACACACTCTCTCTCTCTCTCTCTCTCTCTCTCTCTCTCTCTCTCTCTCTCTCTCTCTCTCTCTCTCTCTCTCTCTCTCTCTCTCTCTCTCTCTCTCTCTCTCTCTCTCTCTCTCTCTCTCTCTCTCTCTCTATTTCCTAGGAACATTCTAGCCAGCTAACACTGAATTTATGGCTTTGCAGAATTCCTTGAGAATAAGTGAAGTGAAAAATCGTACCCATGTTGTCAACAAATTCCAAGAATAACGTTCCTGTCTATCCATCCATAGGAGAAAGTTTACATGTCATAAACATATGGATGAAAACAGTAATTTACTAGTATCATAGAAGGTGTTTTTTAAGTATGGAGAAAACACAATAAATTTTAAAACCTACTTTAAAAAATAGGATATAATCCTCCTGCCCCATAATTTTGCATTTTATTCTGCACTCATGTGAAATACATTTGGAAAAATTCAATGGAAAATGTACATTCTTTAGGTTGAGGCTTATACTCAGGCAGAAACTATTAGTCTCGTAAAAGAGAGTAAAACTTATCAATGTATTCATTTTAAAAGAAAGAATATATTATATATATACATATATATATTTCAGTATTTATTCATACCCATTCAGCTTCCTCATGGTACAAGCACATGCCTTTGTGCAAAAGGTCTTCTAAAAAGGAGTTTTTTTAGGGAGAAGTGTTCTATCCAAGTTTTTACCATTTAATTAATAGATGTGTGTAACAAAAACGGATAAAAGGAGAGGCAGTCCTAACGTCTTCTCATTGAGCCTCCTCAGGTAATATTTACCACTAAAAATTCTAGTTCTAAGACTCTCATAGATTTCCATACCAATAATATTTTTTATGCCTGCACATCTGCAAAATGGACTTAAAAATTGTTCTTAACACATCACTCAATAATTGGCAAATGCCATTAAAAATAATCCTGCTTTCTTTATATTTAAAAAAAAAAAATTCCTATATGGCTCCAAATTCAGAACCGTTCAAGTAGTGAGCAGCCAGTAAATATTATTTGTGGTCAATAATCATATGCATATTCAATGACTTCTGTTCTTCCATGTTCTGAAAGGAAGGGCCAACAATTATCTTTGACCCCGCTTCAGAGAAGGAGAAAGAGAAGAGGCAGCCGTGTTGAAGTTAGAGCCGTCATGGCCAGATTCTGAGATGGGGGAATCATCATTCCCAAGGCATATGGAATCCCAGGAGTTGTTTATTTGTTTGTTTGTTTGCTCCTATGCTGACTAGGGAAATAACAGCTATTTGGCAATATTAAATAAAATAATAATAATAATAATCGACTTTATTCATAAGGCATTTATCCACTGGCCATCGGCATGCAAGGTGTCTGCTTTGGAGCACAACAGTAAAACAATTAAGCTTTACTGAGCTTTCTAACACCATCCTGGGTGGATGTCGGTGTATTGTAAGACCTCTCTCACAGTTCTTTGTATAAGACTTGCATTTCCACTATAACCACTGTTGATTCTTTGTGTACCTCTAATTTCTTTCCATAACATCAATAAAAAAGAATATTGAGGGGGAAAGGTCTCTTCTAAACAGGGGGTCTGACTTTCGGCTGTGATTTGCTTGGTGATTGGAGATTTTGTGTACAATCTCTTCCAGCAAAAGGTGAGAAATGCAGAAGCAATGGCTTTTAAAAAAACACGGAGAGCCGCAGGAAGCCCTCTCTGCCCAATTACAAGGTGATCCCAGTTCATTTTTACGGTTTGTTTCTTTTTTTTTTTTTTATCACATATGTTTCCCAACACAGTCTTGATATCCTGTGGGGCTGCTTTTATAAAAAGCCATAGCTTCTGATTTAAGGAGCTTCAAAAATAGCTCTCTGCTTCTTCAGTCTGAAAGAGAGCAGTCAAGTAACAGCACATTTATTCTCTTTGAAAAATAGAAAGATGTCAAAAGCAAAGTTCACGGCAAAATTAGGCTGATTTGTTTTGTGCTTCTGTGATTCTGGCTGTAGAAGTAAACAGGAAAAAAAACCCGTAGTGGTTTGTTTAATAAGCAAAAACTGCTATTAAAATGAATTTTGTGCTCAAAAACTTATCCTGGCAGGAAGAATCATCAATTATACAAGCTTTGGGAGAGGAGGGGGAAAAAAGCCACGCTTGATATCCAAAGTCAGCACACAATTCAGGCATCATGTTCAGAAAAAGGACAACCTCATTAGTTTGATACAAATGATCAGTGGTTCTCAGAGATTCTCTGAGTCGGCTCAGACAAATACCAGGCAGGAACCCACCATTCAAACTCCCATTGGAAAAGCAGTTTGGGCAGACAGTGACACAAGGGTGGCCCTAATTTGGGAAACTTTCAGGAGATGCCTAAGTGAGATTGTCCATCAAGGGCTCCGGGAAGGGGCCATTGAAGTCGAGTGGACTCGATATCCACAGCTCTAAATTTCCTGCACATGCTTTGACTCTGGTCCAGCAGGGACCATGCTGCTGCTCCGCCTCCCACGTTTCTCAGGAGGCAGCACCCGCTCTTAACCATCCCCAGGTTTTATGACATGAGTATGTGGAGTCTGATTCCTAGGAGAGGAGCCATGAGAGATTTCTCCTTCCGGTGCTTGCTTTGGAAAGGTGGAAAGGTCCTCCGTCACACTTTTTTTTTTTAATTGAACTCAGGGGAATTCTACCTCTGAGTTATAACCCCAGCCCCTTTTATTTATTGTTTTGAAACAAGGTCTCACTAGGATGCTGAGAGTCTTACTATGTTGCTGAGGCTGATCTCAAACCTGAGGTCCTCCTGTCTCAGCCTCCCAATTATTGGGGTTACGCCATATCTAGCTTAGATTCCCCATTTTTGAAGTGCTAGAAGTTCAATACTTGTTCTGGGAATTTGGGGGAAACAGTACTGTTTTTAGGTTAAAAAGTACTATTCTGTATTAAACTGAACTAATGTATACTGAAGCCCCAAGGTTTGTTGTGTCTTTGCTTTTCTGCTGCCATTTCTAATGAGAGGGAATGGGGGAAGACATACTGAATGCCTTGGGTAGGTCCTTTAGGCACTTAGCCATGGGATCCCAGCAGCCCTTGGAACTCCTCTTGCTTTTTCCCCTACGAATATTAAATTGGCCAAAGTATCTGGAGAAGGAAAGCTGTACTCTGAATCAATACAGTGGTTTTCTAGGAACAGAAAAACTTCCTGCAAGTTGGTTTTGCCTCCATGATTTTCAACTGCACCAACCTCCCACATACCATGGAGTTGTGCATGCTCTTCTTTCTTTCTGGAACATTCTTCTACTCTCAGCTTTGTCCAGTTCATTCCTGCTCTTCCAGCAGATCCCAGTCTAGGCATCACTTCTTCAGGGAAGCCTTCCCTGGTGGCTCCTTATCATGTGTAATTAGTAGCATTCACTTCTCCTTGCTATCACTTATCACAGGTATAATTTTACAGTATTTGAGTAATTTATTCTTTGATTACTGCCTTAATGTGGAGAGACTAGAACGTAATGAATGCCCGCATGCTGTACACATGGCTAATTTTCAATCAATCAATGGCGTTCACAAGTCAATACATATGTAAAAGTGCACAACTCAATAAATCCACATATAATTGAAGGAGGACTTTCTAACTAGGAGTTTCAGTCTTTCCTCATTTTATCTCATCAGCACACAAGTTTTTAAAAAAGGGTCAGATGAACTTACCTGTGTTTCTTCTCTCTCTTTGTTCCCAATTCATTGTATCAGTTCCCCTAATGAACACTGAGATTATCACCAGCGACACTGAGTAGAAAGATAGGATCGGCCCTCCACCTGGGAAATGCAAAGTGAATGCCAACAGTTAGATCAGCGGCCAGCAATGTAATGTAATCAAGGATAGCTCTGAAAATTGGAGACCATGGCTCTTTATAGCACAGTTCTCTAGTTCTACTCTTGTGCATGGATAATCTAGATTCCTTTTATTTATTTTCCTGGTAGATAGATAACCAGACACACACAAAGACAGATAATAGATAGAATGACAGGTTGTCCCACATTCTCATATGCTTTATGCAATTTTGTTCAAGCATATATAACTAATGTTGTACAAAATACTAAACTATTTTTAAATATTATGTCATGACCTCTTGAAGCTCCCACTTTTTCTGTTGTCGATCAACTGATCCATTTTATTGTACCATAGGAACGATACCATCTCTAGACACACCAATGTCTGACATTCCCACTGACTACTCACCTGGGGCCAAGAAATTGCTTTCCTGAGTATGATCCTTGGTCCTACTGTTTCAAGGCTGGAAGCTGATGGAGAAGCATTAGCCCACCAATGAGATGGGCAGCATCTCATAGACCACTCTGGTGGTCTGTGTGGAACTTCTTCGGCTTCTTGAGGAGCTAAGATGATAACGGACCTGTTCTGAGATTTTAGCTGCAAACCGCAAAGTACTGCAGAGGCTGACCAGAGATCCAGGATGCAAAAGGTTTTCCATGAGAAGCAAACCCATTCCATTTGTGGCTTTTGCTAGTTTTGCACTATCAAGAAATGTATTTTTAAAAAACCTTTTCTGCAAAGATAGCAAAAGCCACAAATTCAATGCCTTTGGTTTATATGCAAAACGTGCTGCTCAATTCTGGTTAGGTTTTGTACTGCATTAGCTAATGTAATAGAACTTCTTCCAAGAAGTTCCCTGGTCAACCGGTTTAACCTCCACATTTCAAATACACTTTGATTCGAGACCTCAGCAAAACATTCACAAAGTGCTGAGTGGCAATGTAATTGTTGAATTTCAACCTTAAAATATTTAAATGATACTTCACCCCCATCCCAACACTCCTGATAAACTCTCATAAAAATCATGGGCTTGACCTGACAGTTGGTTCCATTAGTGCAATAGAGGCCAGGTCCTATCATGGGAACAGGAATAAAAAATTCAGGCTAGAATCATTAACTCAGATGTGACACGGATAAGAGATACACTGTACTGAGGGATGCCAAGAAGAAAGCATACATTTAGAAATAGTTGAAGGGCTTTAAATTGGGGTGAAGGGGTAAGTTGTAAGTCTCATTTACAGGAACACCTACAAACAGGCCTTGCAGTCTGTTCTGTGACCCATATTAGACTGAAATTCCATGAGTGGTGATCTTCTCCATTGTTCTCCTGTGGTCAGTTTTTCTGTCTAAAATTTGGGTTCAATTGGATTTCGTAAGGCTCTTCTTGATTTTTTTCTCCATGGAGATTGGGGCTGGCATGGGTCAGATGATGGCACCCCTCCACTAGCACGGGGGTGACTGCAGTTGTGGGGTAAGTAGAACTATTCCCATTATCTTATATGTAATGTATGAGTCTAAGTTGGATTCTTTGGTATAAAAGCTTTAAAGTTTTATCATTTGAGCAGCACAACATAATTGAAGAATGGATGAGAAACATCTGAGAATTTGCTGGTCTTTCCCTATAGACTCTATTACTTGTGGTTCTATGATTTTAAAAAAAAAATCTTGGAAAGAGTAATAGTAGAGGAATTTTAAAAATACCTCTCCTTTATCTCCCAACATATCATTAAGTTTTGGATTCACAGAAGCAAAATGGCCTGAGATGATGAAGATATAGATTATGGACTGAGGGCTACATAATTAAACATGTAAGATATCAAGGTAAAGTACCAGAATACATAAAGAGGATAATTTCTTTAGTCAGCAAATGGGCAATAACAGGAAAAGAATTTTTGTCTTGGGATAGTGAGCAGTTGTATAAACATATGATGCAAAGGCTTTTTCAAATAGACATAACATTGCCATATGTTCCATCCGAAAACTGCGGAGGGACTTGGGAAAATCAGAATGATTTAAGATCGTCTATATGCATCCCTGCCACCACTTGGTTAGCCGAGCCCAAGCAGCTAAAAGTAAGGAGTGTAGTTAAATAGGGACACGTTGAGAGACCAGAGTGTGCCCCAGAGATTGTTGTGTTGAGATAAAGAAAGCCATCAAGCATCGCCGGCAAACTGCTGCTTCCCTTAAGATATGGCGGAGCATGTGCACGCCCCCGGTCTCTGGGCTCTCCGGTGCTGGTGGAATGCCTCCTCCAGGTTCAGGCAGGAGCTACTTAACATGGCAAAAGAAGTTCAGACTGTGGGGAGTATATGGATTTGCCCTTCTTTGGTACTTAGCTCTGAGAAAGAGACAGTGCTGCCAGGGTACCAAAAGACCACTAAAGCAAATAGATCCCTCTCCATAAAGGGGAGGCAGCCTACGAAGCAGCCACAATGGAAGCAACAGAACCTCAGTGCCAGGTACAGGCTGCGTCTGCACAATATCCAATCAGCCAGTCAAAGGGTAAAAAACTTAACACACACAAATGTTTTGTGTCCGTAACCTCACTGGTGTGTTTGCTTTCTCTTTGTGACTGGGGTGAATAATTGTTTAGGGGATCATGTAAGCACAGTCACTGTGCAAACATCGGCAGCTGAAGAAGAGCCATTGTGTATCAGTGACATAGACCCTGCTCTCTATGTCATATTGAGGGGGGAAAGTGAGATTGATGTGGGAAGCAAATTATAATACCAGTGGTATGGACTGCAGTAGCCTGTTGCCCCCTCCTGAGCTGGCTCAATTAACCTTGACCTGGTCCAGTTAGTAAGCAAGATGAGCAGCAGTGATCCTTCTGAAGTTTATCCCCACCCCTATCCAGAGGATCAAATCCACTAACACATAAATATTTCCATTATCCAATTCTTTAATAAAGAGAAAAAATATGGCTGGGTGTGGTGGCACATGCCTGTAATCCCAGTAGGTGGGAGGATGAAACAGGAGGATTACAGGTTCGAGACCAGCTTCAGCAAATTAGGCCCTCAGCAACTTAGTGAGACCCTATTTCAAAATAAAAAATAAGATGGGGCCAGATGTGTAGCTCAGAGATAGAATGCCTCTCGGCTCAATCCCCAGTACAGAGAGAGAGAGAGAGAGAGAGAGAGAGAGAGAGAGAGAGGATGTTTCCCAGCCAGAATTAATCAGATCACCCTTAAAAAGTTCAGTTTATCTAGTCATTACTTAAATATTCACTCCAATTTGCCTCCATTGCTATGTACAGAATCTTTTCTCAACAGTTAAAAGCAAAATCTATATCATTTGAAAACTCCCACCCATAAGAAAGTAAGTAATACTGTAGTGAGTCAGGCCAAGCCGCTCAACATGACATCTCTGTAGCGCGCGTTCACACGTGCACACGCCTCCCTGTTTAGTTTTCATTCTGCAGGGCACTCAACGGAATCTTTCAATTTAAAGTTTTTCCCCAGTTATAGAAATCTTCAGAATTATTTCTTTCTGTGTTGACCCCCCTTCACTCTCCCAATTCTATTTTTCCTATAATTCCTACTCAATGAATGGGAGCTTTGTATTGCTGAAATATCTCCCCTCACTTGAACTCACTGATTCATTCTTCAGGTGTATCCAATGTGCTACCCCACCCACTTAATGAATTTTTTATTTCAACAGTCATGTTTTTCATTTCTAACAAGTTATCAACTGCCAGATCTTGTTTCTTGAGTGCCACTTATAGTTTAATAATCTCTTATTCATATATCAGGTTTGTGAAAACCTCCTTTATCTCTCTAATAATATTCTTAAACTCATTATTGGATTGTTTTATTAGACTCATTCCTGGGGTACCGAATGCCTCTACTTGGTGAACTGGTGGCCTCTCTTTCATTGTGGGAGCCCATTCTCAGGTTCTGAATTGTTCTTGGGTGAAACCTGTCTTAGTTTAGTTTTCTTCAATGCAGAGCCTGCAAAAGTAGTTGAAAGTAGTTTATTTAAAAGGAATCCCAAGAAACAAGAGCAAAGAGGCAATAAAGTGGCATAGGGAAGCAGGCAAAGCCAATTTAAGGGAACATTTGGAAGTTGCTTGGTTCCCCCAGGACCTCTGAGATGCATATAAGATGCCTCCCAGAACTGTTAGCTGAAGGGCTCCCATCACCCATGATTTGACGGTTGTCCCTGAGGGTGCTGACTCTCTCTCACTTTTGACTGTGTTTGCCCATGGGCCAAAGAGTTTCCCTGGTTTTGGAAAAGGCCCTGGGGCATAAAGCAGAAAAGATGTGCATTTAAAGGAGGACCTGGTCACTGAGCCAGACATGAATGAAGTTGTGTGAGGCTGTTGCAGCGGATATCCAAGCGTTTCTACATGCACTGGTATGTGGAGCAGTCTGGCTTGGTGTTCTGGCTTGGGATATTTCCTGATGGAGTGACATTTCTGCAGAAGTAAGCTTTGGGCAGTGACCTCAACCCCAGCCTTTTAGCAGAAGCGTCGGATCTGGCTTGGCAATGAGGCCTGTCCATCTACTGCCACCTTTTCAGAGTGCCTCTGTTTATCTAGTCCACAGAGTTCTCCTTATTTTTAGAAACGACTTCGTATACTATATCTTAGAAATTACTTTCTATAATACCATGTAGGAAAGTTTTCCACCTGTGCTCAGCAGTCTGCCTAATGTGTAAATTCATCTCTTCTAAGAGTGATGCCTTAAAGCATCACTCCCAAGAGCACAGAAATTCCCCCAGTTTCAAGATTTCAAGAACACACCCACTCCACATTTACAACATCTATCTCTACCTGATTGCACAAACATTGCTCTCCTCTCTGTCGTCTTCTCATTCAATTTGAAGTGGAGATGCCCCTTGACCCACTGATAAAGCCCACAAAGACTGTTCAGGTCAGTCCATTCTGAACATTCAAAACGCAGACCCCTAGAAAACTTCATCTATTGAATGTTTGATAACAGGGCTCTTTTTCTATTACATGAGATTTCTTTAAGTTATTACCATGCTATATTTGTTTGCCAGGACTGCCACAACAAAATACCACAGACTGGGTGGCTTAAGCCACAGAAGTGTATTTTCCCAGGGTTCTGGAAGCTACAAGGTCAAGGTGTGGGCAGGCTTGGTTTTCCCTGGGGCCTCCTCTTTAGCTCATAGATGGCTGCCTGCCTCTTGCACCTTTAGATAGTCCTCTCTTTACATGTCTATATCCAAATCTCTTCTTATGAAGACATCAGTCATATTGGACTAGGACCTACCTATATAACCTCTTTTAAACTTAAGACCCTATTTCCAAATTCAATCACATTCTGAGGTTTTAGGGGTCAGGATTTCAGCATATAAACAGGAGTAGAGGCACAATTGAGCCCATAGCACATGCCTATTAAGAATTCTCCAGATTTTACTTTAACGTTGTTCAAATGCAATGAAACATTAGCCAACCCTCATTTCCCTTTAAATAGAAGGAATTACCATTGCCACAGGCTTTAAAACCATTTTTTCTCTGACTTTTAGTCAAAAAATATTTCTTTTAATAATTCCTTTGAGTGTACAAAAAGGAACACAAGAACCTATAAGAAACTGAGAGGATAAAGTCTTTAGGTCAAATCTAAATACAGCAAAACCTCTTTAATATGGGATAATATTCTACAACTAATGCAAGAGGAAGAAACTAAGTTTTAGAGTAGTTTTTAATTTATTTTTTAAAATAATGTATACATATTGTTAAAAAATTAATCAAACAGTTCAAAGTGATATAGAGTATAAAGAATGTCTTCTCCCACCTCAAACCTCAGTTCCCAGATGTCCTTCCCACAGGCAACCACTATTATCTTATTCTTAATTATCACTCCAGAGATATTCTATGGGAATGCAAACATGTATATTAATGCATCCTTTCTGTTTTATGCAGCCAGGTTATACTTTACACGCATTTTGCATTGTGCTTTTTCCACTTAGCAGTCTTTGAGATTGCTCCATATCACAGAAAGAAGCTATATCTAATTATTTTCAAAGACTGTATAATGTTCTGTTGTGTGAGTGTACAAATAGTTTTTAGCTCAACCCTACTGATGGACTTTTAAGTCATCTCAGACTTTTACTCCCATCAATAATACTGTAATAAATAGCCTTCTTTCTACAACTTTGCACAGATGTGTAAGTACCCTTTAAGGATAAATTTCTACTGGTAGAACTGCAAGTTTTAATGTTATGCATATTTTTAAATTTTGAAATACATTGAGAAAATTCCCTTCAAAGAGTTTATATCCATTTGGAATCCTATCAACAAAGTATATGAACTTTTGCTTCCCCACACCTTGTTAATATAGATTAATACTTTTGAAATTGTCAATTTCAGGGACGTATAGTGACATATTATATATACATATATACACATAATTTGTCCAATTTGCATTTCTCTATGGGTGAACTTGAGCATCTTTTACTAAAACATCAATATTTATAGCTATTTGCACATAGCCTTTGTCTATTTATGATTTTCCTTTTCTTTATTACAAAATAGGTTTTAATAACTGGAGGGGAGTACTTATTTAGTTATTTATTATTCCTAAAACTAGTATCAGATCAACCACACATGTTTCTAAGTCTGATTAACTCTCCTAAATCTGTCTTGATAAGCAAATAGCAGGGGATAATGGCTGCATCACTAGATAAGGAGTCTCAGTGCTACCACTACTGAAAAACATTTCAAGCCGAGCATGGGAATGCATGCCTATGATCCCAGTACTTTGGAAGCTGAGACAGGAGGATCATAGGTTCCAAACAAGCCTCAGCAATTTAGCAAGATTCTCAGCAACCTAGAGAGATCCTGTTTAAATAAATAAGTAAGTAAATAAATAAATAAGACTGGGTTGTAGCTTGGAGATAGAATGCCCCTGAGTTCAATCCTGAGTACCATGAAAAAAATTTAATAGTCTTAACATATGGGTATTTCATTTACTAAAATGGAATGAGGAAGACTGATGGAACCTCTGTCCTCCTTAACTAATTTCCACACGTAATGCAATTCCAATAAAAATTCCCAGTCAATTTTTTAGAAACTCCACATATTTACTCTGTAATGTTTGTGGAAGAATAAAAGCATACAAATACAGACAAGACAGTTTTGAAAATTAAGAGCAAAGAAAAGGGAGCATTCTTTATCATACATTAATATATCAAAAAGTTTTAGGAAAAACAATGACCATTAAAGGAACTTGATCAGTAGAACATAAAAGGTCTCAGAAAAATAGGAAAGTGGCATATTGTTTAGAAAATAACATACAGAACACTCTTGCACTCTGTAGAGAAAATCTTGAATTTCTACACATACAATATTCAGAGTATATGCCAGCTGAAATAAATGTCTAAATAAGAAAAATAAAATTATAAATGTAATAGAATAAAAGGTTCAAGATATACTTGAGACTTTAGGTTAGAAAGAAACTTCCTCAGCCTCAGCTACCTAGTGAGGCACTCCACAACTTAGTGAGACTTGGTTTCAAAATAAAGAATAAAAAATAGGGCTGGGGGTGTAGCTCGGAGGTAGAATGCCCCTGAGTTCAATCCCCAGTACTGCAAAAAAAGAAAAAGAAAGAAACTTCCTAAAATAGATGTCCAAAGCACAAAATGTCTAGATATCTATAAAACAAAGAGCATTGTAGATGGAGTTAGTAGACAGATGATGGTTTGGGAGAATATATTTGCCACTTCTAAATGAGAGACAAGACAGTTACTTATAATATGCTGCAAAGTCCTGTAAATTAATAAGAAAAAGGTAGGAAAATGAGCAAAGGGGATTATCATGCGGAGCACCGCGGGGGAAACCTAAATGGCTATTAGGCTGTTGCAGGTCAGGTTTTCTGGAAGGCAGACTAGACAATGAAGACTATCATGAAGAAGTTTATAAGGTAGTGCTCTCAGGATCAACACCTGTGGGGGAGAGAAAGGAAGAAATACTGGATCAAGGGGGAAGTTGCTTGGTGATGCAATCTCAACAAAGGACTCAGTCCACCTAAGGGGAGTTCCAAAGGTGGCATAGTGTGGCAGATTATATTTTCTGAAAATATTTGCAAGAAGACCTCCTCTTATAATGTAACAGTGACACCCCTCCCATGGAAAAGAAGGCTTTACATCTTTCCTGGCTAGGGAAGCTTTTTTATTTAAGTGTGTGTGTGTGTGTGTGTGTGTGTGTGTGTGTGTGTGAGAGAGAGAGAGAGAGAGAGAGAGAGAGAGAGAGAGAGAGAGAGAGAGAGAGAGAGAGAGAGAGAAACCTGGGGATTGAACCCAGAGGCATTCTACCTCTGAGCTACATCCTTAGCCATGTTTTATTTTTTATTTTGAAACAAGGTCTCACTAAGTTGCAGAAGTTTTTACTAAATTGTTGAGGCTGGCTGTGAGCCTGCTGGCCTCCTGTCTCAGCCTCCCAAGTACTAAGATTATAAACATGTGCCACCATGCTCAGCTTATTTAATTATTTCTACCAGCAGAAGGTAACAAAAGTGATACTATGTGGGTTTCAAGGAGAGGCCATAAAAGGGCATACAACTTCTAGGTTATTTGCTCGAATACTGGTTCTTCAAGTATTTAGCTGCTATATTTGGAATGTGAATGTTCTGAAACTACCATGCCATGGGAAATCTTGAACTAGCTCCTACAGTGAAAGTACATGGTGAGGCCCTTAAAGTCCATGAAGAGAGAGAGAGGATGAGCCCACCTCCAGCTGCTTTACCCTAATGTTGTTTCCATTCTAGCCACCCTGGCAGAAACTATGGAAAAGAATCTAAGTCATAACTTCCTGACTAACCCCTTACCAAATTCTGGGCCCACAGAAACCTAGCAAAATAATAAAGGGATTCTTGTTCTTCTAAGTCACTAAGCTTTGGGGTGATTTCATATGCAGCAAGAGGCGACTGGAACAGATGGCCCTCTAGAATTGTCCTGAATTGGGGTAAAGGGATATTTAAATGCCTACATCTACCAATCATTGATTAGTGATTGAAGAATGACCCTCATCACTGAGGAGCTCAACTCTTGGTCACCAAGGCTTTCTGTGACATCTGTAATTATCCATTGACATAAAAACTGGACAAGGGAGAATCAGAATTCCACATGGAATTTCTGTGTGCCAAATACAGTCCTCCTTACTCTATTCTGTCTCCTCCTGATCATGTCAGTCAGTCAAATGAAGTGTTATATGGGAGCCCACGTTGGTTAGTCAAACACTGTGCAAACCCTCAGATAGTGGGGCTGACCAAGGTTATGAGAGAAGAAAAGACTATTTGTCTATTTTAGTGAAAATGAACAGACGACCCTTTCAGTGAGAACGATTCCAAGATACTCAGTTCTTCATCAAGTAGTTCCTCAAGAGATAGTGCCAAATTAGAAGACAACACTTTGATTTTAGTTCCAAACTTTTGGGAGTAATAGAAGCTAGATCAGCCTTAATGAGTAGAAGCCAGGATCATGGGGCCCATGCATACCTTCCTGTCACCATGGCAATTTTGTCAGGTGCCCATTGTGTCAACACTGGGGTAGCCAACAACAGATGCTACTTCGTATCACCTGATCAAGTTACTGTGTCAACTTGGTTGGTTAGTACTTCTCCCACGGTAGATGTTCTCTGGTAGCTCAATCCCTTATGTCAATGCATATGCCTCCAGCCTCGACTGTGTCGTTCCAGATCATTCTCCTTCAGGTCCCTGATAAACTAGCTGGGTCATTTGCTTTTGTCCAGAGTCCATACGTACTCAGCCCTTGGGACAGCTCTCCTACATAAAGAAGATGACCAGATATATAACCCCAAACTTAGCCCATTCATGGGAATTCCCTTCACAACTACATTTTAAGATCATCTGTGATTGGCAGTGTTGCAGCTTCTGTTTCTCTTATTTATTTCTAACTCAAAATATAGTGGCTTATTTATTTATAACTCAAAATATAGTGGCTTCTAGCAACATTTAGTTTTCTCATATATATCTTTAAAATTAGCTACAAATCAAAACTATGTGTATCCTAAATTTGAACAGGACTCAGTGGGAACATCTTGCCTCTGCTCCATGTAGCAGGTGGGACAGCTAACAGCTGGGATGGAATCATGAGAAGGCTTGCTCCCTCACAGGCGTGCTCGCTGACGCCAGCTATTCACTGGGACCTCAGCTGCTGCTGTGACTGAAATACCTACACATGGCCTTTTAATAGGGTTATTTAGCTTCTCAAAGCATGGTGGCTTGGTTCCAGAACAAGTACCTCAAGAAGAAAAGACCAGAAGGGAAATCTAATACCTTTTATACCCCAGCCTTGGAAATCACTCAGTGTCATTATTTAGTTACTAAGGATTCCCCATATGCAAGGAGAAGAGAATTCTATTGGTTAGAAGTGAGTTACAAAGATCACCCTATATTCAAGTGGATCCAAAGAATTTCATAGAATGTCAAAGAATTTGTAGACATGTCTAAACCCACCAGACCATACACATATACTCAGTCAACCCCTCTGTGAATGAAGCTCAGCCTTTTTCTTTCTTCATAAGCTGGTTATAATGAACCTCCTATTTGGCCATGAGCACTGTGTAACCCTGTGGATGACATGGCAGTCTCAACCATACCATGAGCAACTGACTTTCCCTTCTGCCCCCCTTGGGTCCCAGTTGTGCTGTTTACATCTCACAGTGGATAACTCCTGGGCTTATCCAAACTTTATGACTTAGCAGGTAATGAGAAAATCTCTCAAACAGTAGGCAGTCACTTGATGAGCCATGGTCATGCACTCCATCTCTGCCAAGACCCAGTAGCTGACCAGGAGCTGAGTTTGTAACAATATATTTAACAGACACATAATTGTATTTGATAATGGAAGTACAGTATGATAATTCAATACAGTATACAATGTATAGTGATCGAACCAGAATACTGAGCAATTCCCTCTCCTTAAATATTTATCATTTGTTTTTATTGTGATACTTCAAAATCCTCATTCCTAGTACCTTATGAAATATATAATAAATTGTTGGGAACTACAGTCACCCTCCAGTACTTCAGAACACCAGAACCTAGTCCTCCTCGGTAGCTGCATTTTGGTCCCCATTATCCAACCTCCCTCAGTCACGCTCCCCCCGCCCCGCCCTAGCCTCTAGTGGCCACTATTCTACTTTCAACTTTATGAATTCAATTTTTTGAGCTTCCATAGATGAGTGAGGACATGCAGCATTTGTCTATCTGTTCCTGGTTTATTTCACTTAACAGAATGTCCTCCACAATAGCCATGTTCCATCAGTGTTACTGCAGACAACAGGATTTCATTCTTTTTTATGGTTGAGTAATATTTTATTGTGTGTATATACCACATTCTCTTTATTCATCTATTGATGTCATCTTGGTTGACTATTATGAATAATGATGCAATAGACACAGGAATGGAGGTGTCTCTTTGATATACTGATTAAGTTTCCTTTGTATACATATACAGTAGTGAGATACCTGGATCTATTTTGAGGAACTTCCATACTGTTCCAGATGGCTATACTAATTTATATTCCCACCAATAGTGTATAAGAGTTCTCCTTTTTCTTCATCCTCAAGAATGACATATATTCATTAGAGATGGCAGCACTCGCTCCTGAACTCTAAGGCTTACCAGAAAACCCACACAGAATCTTTTCCTACGTCAGAGACCTCTAATGATACAGGATCTTCTGGGTCATCTATCCCAATTGGCAAGCTGGCTATCCTGGTGTCCTGGACATTCCACAGAGATTCTCCTGCATATGGCCCCATGGACAGCTTACAGTCTTTCATGTGGAATATACTGCCATCAAAACCCAAGAAAAGACCACTGTACTTCTTTCTTTGTGGGGAGATTCAATAATTTTTGTTCTTGTTGATATTACTTTGGGATGGAATATCTGATGTGCTCTTGACCACTGGATTCCTGAAATTCACTAATATGGTTAGTCCTTGAATCTTCATAACATTCATCTCATATTATCTTAAGTACATGTGTTTTACAAGGTCTTCTAGCGTAGTTACTACTCCTTGATACCTCTAGTCAAGTGAGCATAATATAGTTGGGTTACACTTGGTTGCATTTAAAGTAGTCTCATGTCATCCTTTAGGCTCCATCTGGCTTTTCTTGGTGCCAAACTTGTGAATTGAACAGATATATGATAGGGAGCATCTGAATTTTTAGGTCCTTGAGAGAAACTGTTTTCTGCTATCCCGCACCTCCCAGGCTTGCAATTTTTCTCTAATTACTATGTTGGTGGAGTGGGCACGCTTCCAGAACTTGATTTTCCTCACTTTGATAGCTTTACCTCACAGAAAAAGATACCAATATGGGGTTCTGCCAACTTGCCATTGCATCCATCCTGGGGAAATGATCATGTACGGTGGGTTTGTGTACTCTCTGGACCTTCCATGAGCCTAACCTGGGTCAAAACTCCATTTCTTACTTAGTTTCCCTATATCCATTCAATAAGCAGGCCAGGGTGGCTCTTTAGATAACCTTAAGAAAGCCCTGGAGAAATCAAAACCACATACTGCTATAGTGTTACAACGTTCTTCACGGGTAGCTGGCTTTTCCTTTATTCATGGGTTTTGAGTCAGAAAAGTGACTCCTTTTAATAAACAGGGCAGAAAGGTTGTCCATGTTAGCAAGTGTCTTTAGTTTCTTTGGTTTACATACATTAAGAGTCCTCTTGTTGGCTTCCCATCCAGCTCTTTCCTTGAGACATTGTATTCCTTATTCATTTCCTTCCTTCCCGATGGATTGTGGTTCATTGGCTGCCACTCTAATCTGCTACGCAGATCTGCCACTTGTTGCAGTAATATTGTCTGAATCCCTTGTGATGGTTGAATGCAGACAAGACACCTCAGTGTCTCTGAACCCAGGCTTCCCGTGCCTCTATTATTTTGAGACCCCCATTATCAGAGAGGCCAGGTCTATAAAGTTGTTCTGGTTATCTATTTGTTCATAGTAGCATAAAACGAAAATTGTTTTATTATATCTCATGATATTGGCACTTAAGAATTTGGCAGAGCTCAGCTAGACAATTCTTCTATTCCTAATGGCATCAACTGGGGTCACTTGGAGTCATTCATCTGGTCACTAGACAAGTCAGAAGGGTACAAGATGATATCATTCACAGGCCTATATAGATAATAATTAGGCAGGAGAATTCCTAGCTAGCTTCTAGAGGAGCAAGGCCATTCCTAAAGAAGAATCTGGGAAGCACATCACAGCATCCACTACACAGTAGAGAAAAAGAGATATAAACTCACCAGGAATCAGAAAAATACAAATTTAAACCACTAGCTGACTCTTACAGCCATCAGATTGCCAGAGATATGGGGAAACCAGAATCTTCATGTGCTATTTATTGGAATATAAATAAGCACAGGTATTCTAGAATTGACCTAGACACACTTAAAAAATTAGATAAACATGTACCCCATGATCTGGAAATCTCATAAAAGCTCTCACACAGGTCTGTAAAGTTACATAAGGGATACTCAGGCCAGTTGTTTGTGATAAAGGGATAAACTAGATATATACATCAATTATAGAAGTCTATGAAAATGTAGAATCAACAAACTATGTGTACATACAGAAACAAAAAATATGAAAAAGGCAACAATGGATTTAGTGAAAATATATTTTTATTTATGCAAATGAAACTACTCATTTTTTACAATACACATCACACATTCAAGGAAAATATCAGAAATATTAAAGTGAATACCTACAGTAAAGAGGGCAATGGAAACAGGAAAAAGAAATAAATATGGAAAATAATTAAATAAAAAGGGATCTTTCATGGACCAATGGCTTTTCTTTATATTGTTTCGTTGGCACTGGAGATTGAACCCAGGGGCACATACCTCCGAGCTACTCCCCATCCCTATTTTATTTTTATTTTGAAACAGGGTTTCACTAAATTGCTCAAATCTACAATCCTCCTATCTCAGACTCTTAAGTACTGGGATTATAGGTGTGTATCACCACAGCCAGCTTGGACCAATGATTAATTCTACCTTTTGCACCTGAGGTCCAAAATGAGAACATTAGTCAATACATCCAACAATTTTATATAAATTTGCTTTTACCTACATTTTAAATTACAGATCCAACAGGAAGAAAGTCAAGCTTGTGATACAGGTATCCTAAAACATAATATCTCCAATCAGAAAGACACTGCATAAGGCTTCACACTTCAGATAATGGTGTTTCTTACCTACTTAGACAGTTGTGGATCTCTCACTTCCTAGGACACAGTAAGTAATCTATAAATGTTGAGTGAATGCATAAGGTGAATAAATATGTAAATGGATGGTATGAATAAGTCTTCATTAGAATAGATAACTAAACGAAGGTGAGAGGGTGGGAAATGGTGCAAAATTAAGCCACACTCTGGAAGAAAAGCCAACAACCACTCCTGGAGCTGAAAGTGGGCCCTTCTTTATAAAAATACATAGAAAAGATAAATGGACATTTTAAAGGAGGAAAATGGCCCACCGGTTATACTTGCCCCAACTCTGTTCAATATGATGGCAAAGACTGAATATCAGATAGATCCTAGTCAAAGCCAGTTACAATAGATTGTTGTTTGCCTATTCAGCAGACACTAAGAGATTCTCTATTTCTCTTCAAGTATTTCATAGAATAAAAGTCACACAAGCTGTCCGCTTCTCTGCCCACCCTCCTGACAAGAAGAGAAGACTCTTTGCTACCAGGACACACTTTCTTATGAGAATGCAGAGCTCCCCTAGATTCTTTTCTGGTCTGTGAATCGTCTTTAATACACTCACTCCAAACCCCTTCTTTCCATGTTTATTCCAACACACACCATTTACATGGTGGCCCTCACCAGTAAGTAACTCAACCTTAATCACACCCAAAGATTATCAGCTGGAAAGAGCATATTCAGATCATCTGCTCAGGCTAACAAGAGCCTAAGAAGGCCCTAAATGAACAGGAATTAGAAATAGGAACTACTACCCCCTTTTCAAGGACCACACACAATAGGGATCCTCCTGAAAATCTTCAAGGGCTCCCAGGTCACTTTCTGTATTTTCCTAGGTTGGTTAGTTGTCTATCAAATAATGCACTGGGCTGCAAGAAGAAAATCAAGATTCATTTTACATTTACTTTATATTTTCTTTTTAGAGAAAAAGATTGATATTTGTATGTTTTATATACTATATTGTTACTATGATACAGACATATAACTTATAAATAAAGAAAGAAACTTATATTAGCAAAGCATTCTAAACTTATATTAGCAAAGCATTCTCAATTTTACTGATAGAGCAAGATCCAAAAGGTCTGAAACCTCTGCCCTTGGTTTCCCAGGATAAGACAGGGCCTTGCCCTGTTCCCCAGCCCAGGTGCCCAAGAACCTTCTGACTTGCTCCTGATGGCTCTATTTTTCAGACTTTTTTGTTCCATTTGGCCTTGGTTTTATTCCTATAAAACCCTCCCTTTGCCTAGTGTTTGATCATTTCCTAAAACTGAAAGTTTTTCCATTCTCAATGTTCCTTCTGAACCTCCACAGACCTGCTCCATCTCCTTTGGGGTTCGGCCTCAGATCAGCATCGGTGTCGAGGTGGATGGGAGGGCCGGGATGCAGGAGATCTCAGACTTGCTCTCATATTCTTGCGCCCCTTCCAGCTCCCTCCGAGCCCCTCCACACATTTTACTGGCCTACCCTCTGCTCCCAAAGTGCTGCAAGAAAAAATATTACAACCAGGTCCAAAGGGAAATAGTCAATCCAGTCTTCTAGAGGCCCCTCCTCTCTGTATTCTATAGATGTTCATCTTTGTTTTGATGTATCATGGACCTGACACCAAGTAATCTGCAAGCTAGCATAAATAGAATCTAAGTAGTCTACTGATACACATATATAATAAGTGAGGTTCTATTTCTAATATTTAAAGAAAGGGGAAGAAAACCTAAATAATATAAAGGCATAATATAAAGGCCAATAAAAAGCAGGACCAAGCATTGCAGACTGAATCAAAGTACTAAAAATAAGTGCTAGTATGAGCAAGAAACTTGAGAATCTGAACATGGTGCCTTACCATAATAGGTGTTCAATAAATATTGATTATTTCTGATTGAACATTATTCATCCAAAGGAGAAAAATAATCTTTTCCAGCATTCATTGCTTCTGACTGTGTTTTCATTTTTTAAAAAATCCATAACCGTGTCTCCTATGATTTTCTTATAATTAGCCATGGAGCACAGAGCAAAATCAGGTCATGTGAACTGAACACCTTCCTACCTGAGCAGTGAGAAATGAATTTTGGAAAGAAGTAGAGGCAGTGTATCTATGACTTAAAAAAATTTAATATATCATCAAAATTGGGATGCTTTTGAGAGTAAAAGGAGGTAGTATTAATAAGTACAGTGGGAGCTTAGTTGTATGCACATACATACATACATACATACATACATACATACATACATACATACACAAACACAGTCGGATAAACAGGCATGATAGGCTCATCTCAGGAAAAGCAGACCTCTTAGGGCCATCCTGTCTGTGACCTGCCAAACTGAAGACAACAGTGATTTGGATACAAACAAGGAGCAATAGTTTCTTGTTACATAAATCGTTTTTACTCAGCCAATGCCAGATGTAGTATTAGTCAATACCAAGTGGAAAAGAAAATTTTTAATTTGAATATGTCACTGTAATGGTTTTCTTAATCTGTAATAAAAAATGGGTTCTAACAAATATCTTCTCTAAGTTGGTCACCCACTTTATTATCTGATTCTATGACTAAATTTTACAATTGCTTATAAATTTTGGTTTTTTTAACCTCTGTAGTCGTAGAAGCTAATGACTATTTACTACTTTTCAAATCATTCTATTTCCTGTTTTCCAATACCAAATCCCCCTGCCCCGCACCCGGCTCCAGTTCCTTGCTACCCATTTTAGATTCCATTATAGCCTATTCTTTATCCATCTGTCCCTTCTTTGCTCGCATTCTATGCCCACCCCTGGGAAGTCTCATTGGTTCTCCTCACTTCAATTGCTACAACTTTCAGATGATTCTTAAATCTTTACCTCCTGTATGGACCTCAATTTTTCCCCAAACTCCAAACATGTGTAATTGACTGCCATTGGATTTTTCCACTCCAAAGTTGAATACTACTCAATATGCTTAAATCTGTATTCATCACATCACTAGTACCCCAATGTACTCCTCTGTAAGGGCTCCTTACCTCAATATCTGTCACCACCATGACCTTAGAAATCCAGACCTTCCCCTTGGCTCTTTGCTTTATTCTCCACACCCATTGGGTCACCAAGACCTGTCAATTCTATCTCCAGAACACCCTGTACTCTCCATTGCCAACATCAGTATTTTTGTTGTTTTTGCTCTCCTTTTGCATTACCGGGAGGTGAACATAGGGGCTCCTTACCACTGAGCAACATCCCAGCCCTTTTTATTTTATTTTATTTTTTTTATTTTGAGCCATGATG
>PVLC010001776.1:0-7500 GCA_004027655.1 Graphiurus murinus | reverse complement strand
CAGCTCCAATATGGTTCTTCATAGTACACTTACTGTGTTTGGCTGTGTCTCATCAATAAGCTTATATGTGTTTATATACATATATTTATATAATAGGATATAATCATCACAACAAGCCCTCGCAGACACCAGGTAGCAATGATGGAAGCAGGGCTTGGTTGCTAAGAAGGGGTCCCTGGGGGTGCAGCCTTGGGGACTGCCTCAGGTTCTTCTCCTCATGCTCTCTCTCTGCTTCAGACCTCCACAATGTGAGCAGAGCTTGGTGGGCTCTTTCTCTCCACTTGCCATCTCCATGCCCTGAACTTCAGACCCTGGCCTCAGATGGACTGAATTCAAAATCTCCAAAAAAGCCATGAGCAAATAAATTGTGTGGTCAGTCATTGTGGATTATAGCAGTGAGAATGTTGGACCAAAACAGTTAGTAAATTTTCCTTCTCTTCTCTAGGACATGATATATTATTGTTCATCATGAGTGGAAAAAGTGATGCTGCAGTATTTGACTAACTTCTGTTTCAGTCTTCATTATTAGGAAATTGGCATTTTTCTTACACATATATTAGACATATATATTATATTTGCACTACATACACATATGTGACATTGCTCCAAAAAATAAGACAATGAGATTATTAATAAGCAATTAGTTCACAGTTTGACATGTGAAATGGGCACAAGCCAACTACCATCTGCAATATATCCCCAGAGCAAAGCCATCTAGGATTAGGAAGTGTAACTGCTTCTGCTGGATCCCTCCCCTGGGCTTTGCTCTTCTTCACATTCCCTTCCCCCCTCTGGCTTAGTGCTACACAGATATATTACCAGCCTCATGCTTTGGTCATCTCTTTTCTCTCTTCTCTTGAACTGACACCATAGGCTCTCAACATTATCCTCCTGCATTTATTCATAATCCCTTAAAAGACTCTCATTTAAACAAACTCTTTTCAAAGTAGTTTTTGATAATCCTCTGGATTTGAAAAACTATACTCCAACAAAATGGAAAATCTAGAAGAACTTGGCAAATTTCTAGATATATACAACCTTCCTAAACTAAGTCAAGAAGATATAGAAAACTTCAACCAACCAATAGCAATCAAAGAGATTGAAGCAGCAATAAAGATCCTACCATCAAACAAAAGCCCAGGACCAGATGATTTCCCAAGTGAATTTTATAAAATCATTATAGAGGAGCTAATCCCAATACTCCTCAATTTAGTCAATGAAATAGAAAGAAACAAGACTTTCCCAAACACATTCTATGAAGCCAATATCACATTAATACCAAAGCAAAATAAAGATAGCTCAAGAAAAGAAAACTATAGGCCTATATTGCTGATGAATTTAGACCCCAAACTGCCAAACAAAATACTAACAATGCACATTCAAAAACATATCAAGAAAATTATACACCATGACTAAGTCAAGTTCATCACAGGGATGCAAGACTGGTTCAACATATGAAAAACAATCCATGTAATTTGCCAAAGATAAAAATCACATGAACATTTCAATAGATGCTGAAAAGACATTTCATAAAATCCAATACCCATTCATTCTAAAATCACTGCAGAGAATCAGAATAGAAGGAACATACCTCAACATCATAAAGGCAATATACAATAGGCCCACAGCCAACTTCATATTAAATGGGGAAAACTGTGAGAGTTTCCACTAAAAATAGGAACAAAACAAGAATGTCCATTATCACCACTTCTGTTGAATATAGTACTTGAGACTCTAGCCAGAGCGATAAGGCAAGAGAAGGAAATCAAAGGAGTACAAATAGAAAGGGAAGAACTAAAACTATCCCTATTTGCAGATGACATGGTAGTATACTTAGAAGACCCAACAAACTCAACCAAAAAACTTATAGAACTAATCCAGAAATTCAGCAAAGTGTCCGGATACAAAATCAATCTTAAAAAATCAAAAGCTTTCCTGTATGACAACTATAAAAATCTGCTGAAAAAGAAAACAATCCCACTCATGATATCCCCCCCAAAAAATAAAATACTTAGGAATAAACCTAACCAAGGAGGTAAAAGACCACTACAAGAAAAATTGCAAAACATTGAAAAAAGAAATCAAAGAAGACCTTAGAATATGGAAACATCTTCCATGCTCTTGGATAGGCAGAATAAATGTCATCAAAATGGCCATTCTACTCAGGTGGGGTGGCGCACGCTTGTAATCTCAGTACTTGGGAGGCTGAGAAAGGAGGATCACAGGTTAGAGGACAGACTCAGCAAGTAGTGAGACTCTCATCAACCTAGTGAGACCCTGTTTCCAAATAAGAAATAAAATCGGGCTGGGGGTGTAGCTCGAAGGTAGAATGCCTCTGAATTCAATCCCCAGTACCACCAAAAAAAAAAGTCATTCTTCCAAAAGTGATCTACAGATTCAATGTGATACCTATTAAATTACCAGAAAAATCAGTCCTTAAATTCATTTGGAACAACAAAAACCCCAGAATAGCCAAAGTAGTTATCAGCAACAAGAACATGGAGGAGGCATCACAATACTTGACTTCAAACTATACTACAAAGCCATAGTAATAAAAACAGCATAGTATTGGCACAAAAACAGACATATAGACCAATGGAGCAGAATAGAAGACTCAGAAACAAATCCTCACACTTACAGGCAATTGATTTTTTACAAAGGAGCCAAAAACATACACTGGAAAAAAAAGATAGCCTCTTTAAGAAATGGTGTTGGCAAAACTGGTTAACCATATGCAGAAAAATGGAAATAAACCCCACTTTCTCACCCTGCACAAGAGTCAATTCAAGATGGATCAAAGACCTGGAAGTCAGGCCAGAGACTTTGCAGCTACTTAAAGAGAGCATAGGCTCAACAATTCAACACATAGGCACAGGTAAAAAACTTTCTCAACAAGACCCCAAAGGCACAAAAAATTCAAAGGAAGATCAATACATAGGATTGCATTAAACTGAAGAACTTCTGTGCAGCAAAGGAAACTATCAAGAACCTTAACAGAGAGCCCACAGAATGGGAGAAAATTTTTGCCAATTATTCCAATAGAGGACTAATATCTAGACTATACAGAAAATTCAAGAAACTCAACACTAAGAAAACAAATAACCCAATAAAAATGGGCAAGTGAACTAAATAGACACTTCACAAAAGAAGAAATACAAATGGCCAATAAATGTATGAAAAAATGTTCAACATCATTAACAGATAGATGCAAATCAAAACTACCCTGAGATTTCACCTAACCCCAATTAGAATGGCAAGCATTGAAAACACAAACAGCAACAAATTCTGGTGAGGGTGTGGAGAAGTGGGAACTCTAATACATTGTTGCTGGGGTTGCAAATTAGTGCAACCACTTTGGAAAACAGTATGGAGGATCCTCAGACGAATGGCAATGAACCTACCATATGATCCAGCAATACCACTTCTGGGTATTTACCTAAAAGAATGGAAATCAAACTACCAGACTAATGCATATGTATCTATGTTTATAGCCACACAACTCACAATTGCCAAATTATGGAACCAGCCAAGATGTCCATCAACAGATGAATGGATTACAAAACTATGGGACATGTACACAATGGAATTTTACTCAGCCATAAAGAAGAACAAAATCATGTCATTTTCAGGGAAATGGATGGAACTGGAAAATATTACACTATGTGAGATTAGTCAGTCACAGAAAATTTTTAAAAATTGGATGCTCTCCATAATATGCGGAAGCTAGGGAGAAAGTGGGTCATAGGAGGGACTCTAGGCGAAGAAGGAGGAATCTTACAGGAGCAAAGAAATAGACATAAATGTAGATTATGGGGGGGGGGAGAGAAATACCCTAATATGCATGATGTACAGTCACAAACATATCAAAGTCAATCACTAAGCCGAACATGAGAAGGAGGGAGGAGGGAGGGAACAGGGTGGGAATTGGGGAAGGGTTGAATGAGTGCTGTGTGTATGTATGCCTCTACCAGCATGTAACTCATTAAGATGTATGATTACAATGCACCAATAAAAAAAATGAAAGCTAAATAAATAAATAAAACCTAATTCTTTACCTGGAAAACAGTAAGTAGAGCAGAGGTGTTATTGAAATGCAATACAGCTTTGATGTAATTATATAATTATAAATATATCCTGTTTGTAATTTCCCTGTATTTATGTGCCTGTTCAATTTTCATCTTGTTTCTCTATTACCATCTCTATGCAACATGCTCATAAAAGCTGTCAAAACAACACGACATGTAAACTCAGAACAGGTTCAATGAACTGTTTCAGTTGCTTTTTCTTCTCATTTCCTTCCACTCGCTTCAGGAATCCTCGGGCTTTGACAGTGGGAATTGCAAAGCCCCCAGGGCAAGTCCCTTTGTGGCTCATTCTGCATCTTATTTAGTGCTGGTATCCAGAGGCTGTAAGTAATTCTGAACAGGCCAGTGTCTCAGCTAGCTCAGGTGACTTGTAACATCATTCAAATTTGTCAACATTCTCCCTAACTTCACTAGAATAAGGTGTCAGCCATCAAGGGTGAGCATGGCAGGCAGAGCGGGTGTGCAGCACTGGGGCTCCATCCCATGCACGGGCAGGTGGAGAACATAATGAGACTGAATTTGGGGCTCAACGGAAGAACTCTCCGTTCTTTGCTCAGCAGAAAAGAAAAGGCTTCAAGTGCAGCAGTGCAGACTCAAGTTAGATGCAAAGATAAATCCCCTGGGAACGTGGGTTGGTAAACACTGGAACACATTACCAAAGGAAGCAGAAGAATATGTTTTCCCTAGTGAATGTTGGTTTATTTTTCCTGAGTATATTTTCTCTAGCATCCAGACTTGCTGACAGATGGTCCTACCAGAATCCAGGAAAACAGCCCTGTTCACCTTTGATGTATACCTGGCTTGCTCAGGTCTCCTTAAATGTCACGTCCTTAAAGAGAACTTTCCCTCCTACCCATTCCAATTAGATTTCCCCTCTGTCTTTCTCCTATTACCCTGTTACTTCCTTTCCCTCTCATACAGCAACTTGCAGTTCTACATTTATTTATTTGTTTTATTTTATTTGCAGAGCCAGTTGGTGAAGCTTTCTAGCACACCACTGCTCCTTGTTCTTCCTGCGTTCCCTATTCCTCCCACCTAGTAGTCAAACTGATCCTTTAAACATCAAACCAGCTCCAGCCATTCCTCTGCTTGAAACCTGTGGTGGCTTCTCAGCTCCTTTGGTTACAAACCAAGATTCTTCCAGTGGCGATAAAGTCCCTAGACTAGCTGCCAAGCTCCCATCCCACTGCTGTTCTGATTCCATCCTCTTCCCTGGGGCTCACTCTGCTCCAGCCACACCACGTCCTGCTGTTCTCCAATCACATGTGTCTCCTCACCACATCATCCTCTCTGACCCTTCTAGTCAAATCAGCACCCACCACCATGCTACTTTCCTGTGGAGTGCACTGTTTCTTATTGACAGATATCATCACACGTTTTATTGTGTACAGCATGATGTATACATTGTGGAATGGTTCAATCTAGCTAATTCACAAATGCATTAGCTCACATAGTTATCATGTTTTGTGGTGTTAATACAGAATATTTACCACTCTCTTTATATTTTTCTATAATACAGTATGTTGTAAACAGTTATAGTCACCTTATAAGACAGGCATAGTGGTGCACGATTGTAATCCCAATACTTGGGAGGCCGAGACCAGAGGATCCAGGCTTGAGGCCAGCCTCAGCTGCTTAGTGAGGCCCTCTGCAACTTAGTTTCAAAATAAAGAATAAAAAATAAGGCTGGGGGTGTAGCTTGGAGGTAGAATGCCCCTGGGTTCAATCCCCAGTACTGCAAAAAAAAAAATTATAATTACCTTGCTGTAAAATAGATCTCTTGAAATGTATCCTTCCTAACTGTATTTATGCATCACCTGTGCAGCATCTCCCATTCTCCCTAACCATCCTAGCCTCTAAGAACCACCATCCATGCTCTATGCTTGTGAGATTGATGTTTTTAGATTCCACGTTTGAGTGCAATCATGCAGTATTTGTTTTTCTGTGCCTGGTTTATTTCACTTAACATAATATGATCTGTGTGTTGTATATTGATTAGTGTTTTTGTCTTTGCCTCTCAGATCCACTCCCTATCTCTCCTGCCTTCTGCAAACTACATTCACTTGCTTCCCATTGCCAGCTGACTGATGGTAAGCCATGGGTGGCAAGACATGCTGAAGATTACAGGGATGAAAGAGGAGAGTCTAGATAGTGCACTCTTGCTCTCTTTCTCCTTCTCCTGTTCCTGCAGCTCCTCCTCCTTTTCTCTTCTCTCTCCTCCTCGCTCCCTCTCTACTTTCAGAGAGCATTGCTGCAGGGAACCAGTTTCCCCCAAGCCTTCAGACTCCCGCTGGATGACTTCTTCCTCTGCTCCCCGCTGCCCAGCAACATCTTTGCTCCTGGAGTCTAGTAACACTGTTCCTTCCTATTCCCTCCCCCAGAGATGGTGGCAGCTAATCCTGGGGTTGATGCTCAATTACCTCTAAGGTTTCTAAACACTTCTAAAATGTATGAAACATGCCTATAAAATTCCCTCTTTTGAAACACCTAACTGGACTCAGTTTCCCTGGTTAAGCACTTAATGATACTCTCATTCATCTCCCTCATTATATGGAAGGAGGGCAATAACTACTTACTCATCTCCACTAGGAACATTCTTGTTCCCACTTTTTCAGGACTTGTTCTAGGCCTTTTCTTTTTTTTTTTTTTTTTTTTTGCGGTACTGGGGATTGAACTCAGGGGCATTCTACCTCTGAGCTACACCCCCAGCCCTATTTTTTATTCTTTATTTCGAAACCGAGTCTCACTAAGTTTCGGAGTGCCTCACTAGGTAGCTGAGGCTGGCCGCAAACCCGGATCCTCCGGTCTCAGCCTCCCGAATGCTGGGATTACAAGCGTGCGCCACCATGCCCGGCTTCTAGGCCTTTTCTTAAATGTCACTTCCTTACAGAGGCCTCTGCCTCCCACCAAGTCTAATTAGACCTTCCCTCGGCCTTGCTCTTATTCCCTTGCTATTTTCATCACTTCCTGTTATAGCTTGAATCTGGAATGTCCCCCAAAGTCTCATGTGCTCAGAGGTGGGGCTTCTGGGAAGTGATTAGATCATGAGGGCCCTCACCTCATCACTGGTAGCTGGATGGACTGCCAGGAGGTGGGACCTAGTTGGAGAATGTAGGTCACTGGGGTGCATGCTGAAAGGGTTTATCTTATACCCAGCCTCTTCTCTTCTCTCTTTTCTTCCCTTCTTCTTCTTCTTCCTTCTTGTCTCTCTCTCTCTCTTCCCCCACCTCCTTGGCTGCCATGAGCTTGCTCGCTCTCGTTCTCTCTTGCTCTCTCTCTCTCCCCTACCACCTTGGCTGCCATGAGCTTGCTCGCTCTCGCTCTCTCTTGCTCTCTCTCTCCCCCACCTCCTTGGCTGCCATGAGCTTGCTCGCTCTCGCTCTCTCTTGCTCTCTCTCTCCCCTACCACCTTGGC
>PVLC010001775.1:60756-132277 GCA_004027655.1 Graphiurus murinus | reverse complement strand
TTTTTTTTTTTTTTTTGCGGTACTGGGGATTGAACTCAGGGGCATTCTACCTCCGAGCTATACCCCCAGCCCTATTTTTTATTCTTTATTTTGAAACCGAGTCTCACTAAGTTGCGGAGTGCCTCACTAGGTAGCTGAGGCTGGCCGCAAACCCAGATCCTCCGGTCTCAGCCTCCCGAATGCTGGGATTACAAGCGTGTGCCACCACGCCCGGCTCCAGACATTTTTCTCCTACATATTTCCTCATGAGAAATGAGCATGTATGACCCTGCAAAGCTTTGTGCAGTTGTGATCATAGCAGCTTTACTTTCATTAGCCCCAAACTGAAAACAAAACAAATATCGGTCAACAGTGAGAAGGAGAAACAAATTCTGGAATATTCATACAATCAAAGAATACTGAGCAGTACAAATAAGTGAGCCATTGATAAATGCAATTACATGGATGAATTTCAAAATTATGATGCTGGGTAAAAAAGTTTTAAAAACATTTTCTATTATTCATTTAATAGAAAACTTTAGAAAATGAAAAGTAATCTATATTGTCAGAAAATAGGTTACTATTTGCTTGGAATTGGGATAAAAAGAAGAAAAATGTAGAATAATAGACTACAAAAGGGCATGAGGAAAACTTTGGCAGTTCCTTGTTTTGATAGCAGTGAGGTGTCACAGGTGGTAACATCAAAACTTATGAAGTTATATGATTTCAAGACATGCAGTTTATTATATGTCAATTTGATAAGATATCTATTTATAATACAGTAGAAATTAATAAAAATTATGTCAATGTGCAGGGATTAGAATTTGAGTAGAAAAGAACTTGTTTAGACAAAGATATAGGATGAGTAAAATTCCATTGTGTACATATTCTATAGTTTTGTAATCCATTCATCTGTCGATGGACATCTTGGCAATTTCCATAGTTTGACAATTGTGAATTGTGCAGATATAAACATAGATACACATGCGTTGGTCTGATAATTTGTTTTCCATTCTTTTGGTTAGATACCCAGAAGTGGTATTGCTGGGTCATATGGTAGGTTCATCCCCATTCATCTGAGGATCCTCCATACTGTTTTCCAAAGTGATTGCACTAATTTGCAATCCCACCAACAATGTATTAGGGTTCCCACTTCTCCACACCCTCACCAGCATTTATTGTTGCTCATGTTTTTTATGATCGTCATTCTGATTGGAGTTAGGTGAAATCTCAAGGTAATATTGATTTGCATCTCTCTGATTGCTAATGATGTTGAACATTTCCTCATACATTTATTGGCCACTTGTATTTCTTCTTTTGTGAGGTGTCTATTTAGGTCCTTTGCCCATTTTTTGATTGGGTTATTTGTTTTCTTAGCTGTGATTTTACTCAGCCATAAAGAAGAACAAAATCATGTTATTTGCAGGGAAATGGATGCAACTGGAAAACATTATGTTGAGTGAGATTAGTCAGTCACAAAGAGTAAAAAATAGTATGTTCTCCCTAATATGTGGAAGCTAGGGAGAAGATGAGGCATAAGAGGGACTTCAGATGAAAAAGGAGAAACCCTAGATAAGCAAAGAAATTGACTTAACTGGAGGAGATGGATGGGGGGCACCCTAATACACATGATGTACTTTCACAAATATATCAAGTCAATCACTAAACTTAACTTGAGAAGGAGGGAGGGTGAGGGAGTGGGGTGGGAATTCAGGAAGGCGTTAAGTGAGAAATCTGTGCATATGTGCCTTTATTAAATTATACCTAACAAAGATGTATGATTACAATGCACCAATTAATAATATGTATATATGTATATATATACATATATGTATATATATACATATATATATATAAGGAATGGGTGAAAATTAGTAGATATTAAAAATGACATTGTAGTGGCTTTCTTTAGTCTCGGACATATCAAAATGCTCAAAGGTCTTTTTTGTGCAATTGTCTGTCTCTGGACTCACTAGCTCCCAATCAAGCAAATAAGCAAGCAAGCAAGCAAAACATTTTTTCTACACTGTAATAAATTATTTCTTTCTAAAAAAAGAAAAAGATATAGGATTATAATAGAAAATAAAGATTGAAAAATAATTCTAAGAACAATAGGTGTTGTACCTAGAAAGCTAATAACCAGAGTAAATCCAGATTTGAGAAAAAATAAAAATAAACATAAATTAAATTTGAGAATCAAGGAGATATACATGTGTTCATCTATAGAGACCAAAGATATTGAATTAATAAATAATAAAATTAAAACTTCTTATGTCATTCCTGATCCCAAGTGAATATATGTATATATGAAGATGTTACATATGTATCAGTTATATATAAGCAGCCTTGAAAAGGGAGCATGAAACTCTGAATTCCAGAGTTAAAAGGTGAACTCCCTCAACATTAAAGCATAAGCCAAAAGCAGTCTGAATTCTGACAATTCTATGAATCCTTCCTGCCAGTGCTACTTCAAGCACAGCACTGAAACATGGATCTGTAGTTTCTTCCTTTGAGAAACAAAAGAGCACTGGAAACTGTGAAACTGTGTGCGTGTGTGTGTGTGTGTGTGTGTGTGTGTGTGTGTGTGTGTTGGTGTGTTACTGGGGTTTGGACCCAGAGTCCCATGCATGCCAGGTGAGCATTCTACCACTGAGATACATCCCCAGCTCCACTCTAGGCATTATAAAAGTTGAAGAACATGATTCAAATTCTTATCACAGTGTGTGACGGCTAGCCCCATTCAGAAAAGTTACCTCCTCCTTCAGTTTTCTGTCACTTTTAATGTGATCAAATTGTCTAAGTCAGAAAATTAGATTGCAGAGTACAGCTTGAAGTTTTTAAAGAGTTCTCAAAGCTGATGGGTTTAATAAGCCTTAAATAATGTTAAATCTCTGGAGTAAAGGTAAAATCTGCCAACTATAAAGGGTAAGCCAACATTAAATTAGACCATCTTCCAAGAGATACTACAAAAAGCAATCTTTATATGTAAAATTAAGTCATTTTGAGTTGAATAAGTGTCCAATTGGTTGGCTTCCCAATAACTTGAATGATTATGCCTCAAGAGTAATGATTTATGAGGATCAATATCAAATAGGAAGGTATGTATCATGTCGAATAGCTATAGTTCAGATGTTGACAAGAACAGCATATTGATTAATGATTTTTATTGGGAATATAAGATATGATATATTGTGGCAAATGCTGATAATTAGGCCATATATGTGCATTCCATATAGACCCATAAAACTAGGTCACAAGTGAGGTATTTATATATAGTCAGGAATAATTAGCAGATTAATTGTAGGTGTATATATTATAAATTAAAGTGGAAGAAGTATCTTCATTACTAATAAAATGGTCAAAATCTAAGATTTTTATGACAAAAGGGATGTGAAAACACTTAAATACTAAAGTCAGCCAAATGCAGTCCACAAGCCTATACTTGGGAGGCTAAGACAAAAAGATTGCAGGTTTGAGGCCATCTTCAGCAACATAGTGACACCTTATTTCAAAATAAAATGGTACTGAGGGTGTAGCTTAGAGGTAGGATACGCCTAGGTTCAATTCCCCGAAACACATACACACACACACACACACACACACACACACACACACACACGCAGACTTCAAATCTTCACCAAAATACCCTTCCGTTAAGATTCTCATGGAAATTTGAAGGTAAATTGCACTTGCAAATAAAAATGTGGAAAGCACAATTATCCCCAAATTCTCAACAGTAAAATGTAATGATTCTTTCACAATGGGTTGAACAGAAAGACATGTTTCTCTACCATCACATGTAGAAAAGTAAGCTGAACATGTTCTCTCTCTCCTGCAGTCTTCTACCATTCTGCATCTCCTCAATTTGTCTTGTTCCCTCCCTATACTGGTGGATAGAAAGAAGAACTTCCAACAGTTTGGAGAAAATTTGTGTCCCACTTTAAAGAAGACTCTAAAATACACCAAATGGTGTCTGTAGTCAAATACAGCCCAGTATTTGAATCAGCCACTACATATTTGGCATAATGTAAAGTATTTCCTTCCATCCTGAAAATTATTTCTTTTACTAACCTAACACAGTACCTGGAATTGGTCCAATTAGAATTCGTATTTATATATAATTGCTGTCCTTGTTATGGTAAAATGAATCCCTCTAAGACCTATATCAAAAGACAAATTACTTCAAAGAAATAATACACTATGTCTTGGATCCAGACATGGAAGTGTTTATACAGAGCAAATCCTGTAGAAAATGAGTTCTACTATAAGAAATTTTTGAGGCAAGTAAAATCATAAATGAGTGATCAGGAACTTTGGAAGTTGTCCCAAGAAAGTGATTGAATAACATCGAGTCCAGGAAAGAGGGAAAGCATGGCAACACTAGAACTCTGAAAATAGAAATTCACAAGGGAGGGAAGAGAGCACAGTTCCAGAAGGTAGAAAAGCTCCAAATAAAAATGTTATTGATATGAGTATGACTCCAGTATTTCCTTTATTCCACACAGATCTCTGGCGTTTATGTGGCTTCTGAGTTACTTATAGCACTCTGCTGGATTTACTCAACCAAGGCTTGTTGAAAACCTATTGTCACAAATTGAATTCAGGCAAAAGCTAAATTTATGACAAGATATCAAAGACAGCTAATTTAATTTAGAGTCAACTCCAGAAAATACCAATGAAAAATGGGAGCTAAAATGAGAAATGAAAAAACATCAAAATTCACACAAAGGAGCAAATTAATGGAGATTCAGTTCAGGAGACCCTCAGTGAAACTCCGGGTCATGTCTCTGAATCTTCTCCCAGAGGTCAGGCTGCTCAGGTCATGTTTCTACTAAGTGTGCCCATTGAATTTCATGTTCCTCCAGATCATGTCTGCAAGTGATGAAGGAAGCTCCTGTAGTACCACAGAATTCCTCCAGAGAGAAGAAAAAAACAGATAGAAAACTCAGTGTGCTGGTACTTGCTGAATCTCACTACAGATGGATTCAGAGATGAGGAAGATATAAGTTATGTCTACTCAACCACAAACCTCACATTTATAGTCTGTAAGAAAAATTAGAACACATATTATGAGTCATAAAAATGTATGATTCCAATTCACCAATAAATTAAAAAATTAAAAAGTTAAACAAAAACTTCACAAAATAAATCTTCATTTGTAGAATGTTAAAACAAAAGAAACACTCTTAATAAAAGGTAAAACAGATTAACAGGAAACAAAAAAATTCAAGTCCACAGAGAATAGAAAGGGGCATGATATCTAAAATGGTGATCAAATTAATTAAAGAAGGCTTCCTGAAAGAAGCAAGATTGGAACTCTTAACATTGTTAATGTGAATTAACTGAATCTTGGCTGAAGAGCAGTTTGAGAGATGAGTATCAATTTATGCATATAATACCATCACACTAATTTAGAAATCTAAGGTGAATGCATTAGAAGCGAAGACTTCTATAAGTGTCCCATTTAGAATATGTGAAGTCTAATCAATGTGTTAACCCACATGAATAAGATTAGATAGTTCCAGAACTGAAAAAAAAACACAAAAATCAGTTGATTTATACACTGAATTTCTGGAAATTTCACTATACTTTAAACTTTGCTTAGGGAACCCTGGTGCTAACTATAGGGTTTCCAAATCCAAAATCTGAAAACCTTAGGATCATTAGCTTTGAAACTGAAAAGCTGTTTAACTTCAGCCTGAAAGCAATCAAAGAATATATTAACTACTTGTAAAAACCACGTTTCTGAATTGCTTAAGGTAAATAGTTGGCTGTATTTTACTTTGTGCTGTTATACCACAGCCTAAAAGGTATTACTAATTTTATATTTACTCTTTACATGAAATGCCAGCCTCCAGTATCCCAGACTGTGCCATTTTTATTTTTGTCTGGAGAAGAAAGAATTCTTTTAAAAATCTATTTTAAGGAAGTCTAACCTAATCTCTATAAGTTATTCATTTAAACAACATTAGCAGATACCTACTTGTGGGGACTGTGAGAACATGACGTGTGATAAGCTCCCTTGCCTCTCTTTCTGCTAAAGGCTACTGTGGTATGAAAAGTAACTAAGCACATCCTTGGAGATTCCATGTTACTCTGACTCTGGTTCCTGGCACAATAACACCTCTGTTCTGCTTTGGTATATAAACTGAACGGGGACTATCCATTGCATGGAAGCTCCTTGCAGAAGTCTCCTTCAGGGCACTATATACTCAGCTGGCTTCCACTGGATACTGGAGGCCTAGGTCTCCTATTTCAGCATGCTGCATTTGGAATAAAACAATGTCTCACTCCCTCTAAATGCCTGGTTTCTTATACGGATGGACCCGATCAAACCAGCAACTTCCCAGCTTTGGTTAATTTCACAATACCACTATAAGTCAGATTCTAGATATTAGTTTTTAATTTTTACTTTTATTCAGAGATCAGAAAAATAAGATAATATACAAATATAATTATAATACATTTGATACCATATGTACCATGTGTATTATAAATAATGGCATGCAGTTTATTTGGGGAAGTCGGAAGCATTGATTCAGGCTAGGGGTTGGGCTATGGGAAATCACTGCTCATTTCTAAGAGTCAAAAGAGATGAGTTACATTTTATCTAAATAATTCTGAAAATTGTTCTGAAAAAATTAGGATACAAATCTTGAGTTGGACAGAAATATGTCATAGAGTGAGTATATGTAGGAAATAATAGGGATGAAGACAAGAAGATAAGTGAAGTGGATTATGGAAGCATTTCCGAGGCAAAAGTGGAAATTCTTTTTTTTTTTTTTTTTTTGCGGTACTGGGGATTGAATTCAGGGGCATTCTACCTCCAAGCTATACCCCCAGCCCCATTTTTAGTCTTTATTTTGAAACAGGATCCCACTAAATTGTGTAGTGCCTCACTAGGTAGCTGAGGGTGGCCATGAACCTGGATCCTCTGGTCTCAGTCTCCCAAATGCTAGGATTACCATGCCCGGCTTGGAAATTCTTGATGACTGTAGCAAACACAGAGCAATGGCCAGAGGTCTAAGTGGATGAGGAAGAGGGTCATAGCCAGCATGTGTCCTAAGTTACTAGAACATGTGGCCACAGCGAGTGACAAACACAACTGAAGCAAAAACCACTTTAAAATACAGCAACTCTGTGTTTGGATGTTGACAGAAAAGTATTTAGCAGATCTTTCCATATGGAACTCTAGATTTAAATTCATAAGCATAGATGGGCTATCTCAAGAAAAAGGTACAGAAGAAATGTGCTCTCATCAACATAAAGACACTCAGATTCAAGGTATTCACCTGTAAGGACAATTTTCTTGAATCATTGAGGAATTCTCCCCAGGGAAGTAGAACTATAGTATCAATAAGTTTATGAACTGAGATGTTCTCTCTCTCTCTCTCTCTCTCTCTCTCTCTCTCTCTCTCTCTCTCTTTGTTCAATCCATAAAAAATTTAGTTGATTCTAATTCCAATTATAAATATTAAATCTATATGCACTTTTCCATTTCTACCTAGTTTTATTTATGACAAATATGTATTGTGTATCGTTACAATAGCCAGAAAGTGGTAATAGCCTAAATATCTACCAGCCTATGAATTGACACAAAATGGAAAGAAGTAGGTCTGGGGATATAGCACACTGGCAGTGTGCTTTGCCTACCATGCATAAGGCCCTGGGTTCAAGCCCCAGCTCCAAAGGAATGAAGTATGGTATGATTCATGCCTAAGAGTGGATGAACCTTGAAAGCATTTTTAAAGTGAAACAAATGAGATGCAAATGGCCACATATTGAGTCTGTTTATACAAAATGCCAACAATAAGCAAATCCATAGAGACTGAATAGAGTGATGGTTGTGAGGGGTAGAGAGATGGTGAGAGGATCAGAGTGGGGTGTGACTACGAATCAGTGGAAGATTTCTTTGGGGAGTGACAAAAATGTTCTAGAATAGGTGGTGGGTATACAACTTTACAAATTTACTAAAAAAAACTTTCATATTAAAATGGTTACTTTTATGGTATAATAATTATGTATCCATAACAAATATAATCCAGTAGCTCTTAATTTGGGAGGAGGGTGCTAGAAACCTTTATCAGGCTGATAATAAGAAAGAAGGCAAAAATATTTATATGGAAGAAAGGAAGGAATGAAGGAAAGGAGGCAGGAAGGAGCAGTTTTCTTTTTAAAGGAAAAAGAAAAAATAACATAACTTGTCAATAAATTGAATATAGGCAAGGAAAGGGAACCAGCCAGAGACATTGGCCTCATGGAAATGAAATAATTTAAAAAGAAGTCCAATTGTGAAGAAAAGATAAGTTTGGTTTTGAATATTTGAACAAATATAGGATGTTTTAGGTGGAGATGCTTTTAAGTAATTGAGTATGTGGGACACAATTTCAAGCTGCTGAGGACACGAAAATGAGTCATCAGCTTAGAGGAGGCAGTAGGAACCCCTGGGATAATGCAGAAAGAAAGAAAATTAAGGCCTGGAATTCTTCCAGAAGCATCCTTCACATAGGGGATGGTCTTACAAAGAGATCTTAGAAAAGAGAAAGTGAAAGAGCTGAAAAGTACTTGAGTACAGAGGATAAGAGAACAGAGTTGCAAAAAGGAATGATGGTCATCCCCAAGCCAGATCTGTGTGTATGGGAAAGAGAAAACAAAGCAAGGCAAACTATTAGCTTCAGTATGTACATACTTATACCTTGTGGACAAAGATTGTCCAATTGGGATCCTAAGGCAGCAAAGCAGGTTTCAAATTGATTTGAGATTGGAATTTTAAAGTGAGTGAGGACAGACCAACTAAGAGAGGATTATGTATGATTATGAGAAAACAAGGATTAGATAAGGCTCAAACAAAGTATATACAGCACCAGAGTGGGGGAAGGGTTAAAATGGACATTGCAGGGCAAGAGAAAGGAAGAAATGTGGCATGCCTTCAATCTATGTAAAAAAACAGAGATTGAGGAAGATAATTTTAGCCCCTTATATTTGAGATTGTCTGGAGATTAGAGTTTGGAGAGAATAGCAGAGAACAAACAGGAGATAGAGCAGCACACACAAGTAAAGAGATAGGTATGGGTAGGGCATTCCATAATATATAAGAACTAAACAAAGGTCTCAGGTTCAGAAGTAGAGATGATGCAATTTTCTCTCTTCATAAACTGCTCCTGTTGACCACACCTTGGCAGGACATTGATCTCATGGAAGATTTTTTGTGGATTTCTGCCTCCTTGATGTTAATGGCTCACAAATGCTCTGACATTCCATTTTTTTTTTTCTTATTTCCCCTCTTCCCTACCACCCTCCATGAAAAGGCAGCCTGTCAAAAACTGAAAATGATTTTATATTTACAGAGCAAAGGAACCTTTAAATGACCTTAGAGGTCTACACGAGGTACTCACAGCTCCAAGATGATCAGTAAGGATGCTGTTGACAGATATCACCTGACGGACTGGAAATCAATTTGATCAGCTGTTTTTATGGATTATAGTGGCCTTAGCTAATTACAAAAGATTGTCTTCCTAGATCCCACAGTTTTCAGAGCTGACTTTGAGCAGATGTACACAGGATTAAGCTGCAGGCTTGACAGGTTTCCTAATTATCTGTCGCAAGGGCAACTCTTGGTTCATCTTGACACTTATGTCAAAAAATAGGTTGAACTCTAATTTCTTAGGTCACATTCTTTTTTTCACAGTCACTTGTGTTTAGGGGATGATGCTGATCACATTTATCATCATTTACATAGGCTTCAAAGAGTGAAAGAGGCTGCAAATATGAAGAAATCTAAATAAAGTTTAAAAAAATCAAAGTAAAGCAGGATAATGTGATCACTGAGACGAAGAAAAATAAAATGGATGCTGTTCAGATTCAATCATTGGGATTTAACAGGAAAACACATGAGTTTATAACATGATTTTATAAAAAGAGTTGGAAGATGTCATATTTTAAAAACAATAAAAGCAAAAACAATTGTGTTATGTGTCCTGATCAGAAACATTTCTTACCAGGCCTGATAATAAATAGGTCTTACAAAAATTTAGATTCACATTAGGGACTAAACAGTGTCATTTTTTATAGGAGATTCAGAAAATATCTCTAGAAAGATTTTGACCAATGCCTAGTTGAAATAAATGTTTTTCTCTGCTCAAAACAAGAGGTATTTTTGATAACCACTCAGAAGAAAAATCATTCGTTTGGAATATAAATTAATATTAAGGTGGCACTACAACTAAGTTAATAATCAGATGTAACTGAATATGATGCACTAGTGTTCCTGAAACAAAAGCTAATTGTACATGGGTAAGAAAAATAGCCTGTACAGAGACAAGTTTATGTGGAAACAGTAAGACGAGCAAAGACAAAGGAAGAAGATGACAAAGAAACCATTTCATATCTTGATCACCTTAACAAGGTCTGAGGCCTCAGAGAGTAAGATTTATTTATTTTTTTTTTTTTTCGGAATTGGGGATTGAACCCAGAGGCATTCTACCTCCAAGCTACATCCTCACCCCTATGTTTTATTCTTTATTTTGAAGCAGGTTCTCACTAAATTGCAGAGGGCCTCACTAAGTAGCTGAGCCCAGCTGAAAGTAAGATTTTAGATTAGAAGCTAGATATATTTATGTCACAATGCTTTATGTACAATGGATCCATTCTTTTTTTCCCCTTCTGGAGCCTATGAGTGGTAGCACATGCTATTGAAAAGGGATGAAAAACCTTCCCTATTCTGTATAGAACCCAGTTTGTTCCTGGCAACATGTGTTCTGGCTGTGTATGCAGATTTCTTTAAGCAACTGCTTGAAAGTAGAAAGAGAAGAAAATGATAATGTTTGATAAAGAAATGCCATTTATAATTGCAGACACTCTTTACAGGTGTGGATTTCCAGGTAAACTTAGCTAGCATAGTAGAGAGACATTGTAGAGGGCTAAAAGCTTACAATATCATTCACTCAACAAATATTCCTACTGCATATAAGAACCAGTTTTAAGATTCATCGGTAAAAATGAATTTAAAAAACATGAGCCTATGACACTTTGAGATACCATGACTCTTTTTTACTAACAATCTTATGAAGTTGGGAGTCTCAAGAATATTATGTCACATTAACAAAATGTTAAGCATAAATTATGACCTCTCTTACTAAAATAACTCTTCTTAATCTGTAATTTAATTAAAAAATCAGTTCTGAATTGTCTACTTATTGAAGATAAGAAACCCATTGATCTTTCAAATTTTTACCTAATTTTAAGATTTTATAACTTTTGTTCAAATAATTATTTCTAAAAATATAAATAGAATTACAACTGAGACCAGCTAGAACAGAAAACAAATAATAATATTTAAAATTTTATGTTATAAGATAAACTTCCTTAGGAAGACTAGTGGTTTCATTGAGCCACTATTCCTTTCAATAGTTTCTTCAGATGCTAGACCATAAAAACAGATGACGTGTAGAAGAAACTACAACCAGTGGCCCATAAAATGACTATAATCCCATCAAACACTAAGAACAATTATAGTCCAAACTCGTATCACTAGACCTATCAAGTTATAATTTGTATATATCTATTTTAGAAACTGCATCATTTAACCTCACTCACAAAGGCGTTAGGAAGATTAACTAACTAGATAATTTCACAAAGTGCTTAGACAATAAAAGGTAAAAGGATAAATGTCAAGGATTATTGCTTTAGACCCTCTGCCAATGCTAAAAGACCAAAGTTAATGTTTTGTTTCGTTTTCCACTGTCTAGGTAGCTCAAGTTCATTAGTTCCAAGAATGGGGGCAATGGGAGGTAAGAAATATCTCTCTAGGAGAAAGAGAATATAGATTCACATCCCAAGGGGAGTCAAAGTTGCTGGATTTATTAGAGCATTTCTTCACTTACAAAGTGTTGGGAAACTCTTTTCCATGTGTGTCTTATACTTCATGTCTTATAAACAGCAATACTGACTTCCTTAGTTTCGGGTCAGTTTTTCAAGAATAATAAAAATACTAGGATGGGCATGGTGGCGCATGCTTGTAATCCCAGCATTTGAGAGGCTGAGATGGAGGATCCGAGTTTGCAGCCAGCTTCAGCTACCTAGTGATGCCCTCCGCCACTTAGTGAGACCCTGTTTCAAAATAAAGAATTAAAAAATAGTGCTGGGGGTGTAGCTTTGGAAGATAAAAATTCTGTCTCCAGATTCAAGGGCAGGTATGCTTGCAGTCTTGGATGGTATAAATAGTATCTCCCTCTGAAACAAAATGCAGGCATATTTAATGTCCATTTCAAAAATTTTGGTTTATTTTCCCTTAGGGTTCCTATCCTTTCCTGTAACTTATCTGGCCCTCTTTGTGTCTTCTGGTTCACTGTCATATCATGGAATGGGTGCAAAAAAAACAAAAACAAAAAACTGACATTGTGGCTACTGCTGTTATTCTAACTAATACTCTTTTGTCTTTGATCCAGGGGTCTCATGTCTTTTGTTTATATTGAGAAAACTGTGGCAGACAAAATTGTTAGCACTGTAGTAGGGTAAAATATAAAACCCTTGACATTTCTTTAGAAACAAACAAACAAACAAACACATACATTCAAGAGAGAGGAATTCCCGTGGTATGTTTGTGTGTGTGAGAAAGAGTAAGGCATGGGGTGGGGGGAATTCTGAGACACATGAATAAATATTTGTTCTAGTATTTTTTGAAAGTGTAGGTATACCACCTGAAGGTTTATCAGCATGTAAAAGAAGTTCAACATTTAATGAAAGAAAAATGTGTGCATGTGGGTATATGCACATGTGTGAGTGTATATATATGAGTGTGTGTGTGTGTGTGTGTGTGTGTGTGTACATGCATGTGTGTTTAAATAAGTAGGCTAGTTTGGAAAATCCTTGAAAGAATTTAAGATTTATTTTCAATACTATTCTTAGCACTCATAGTTCAAGGGAAATAATTTTAGAATTTGTGCAAAACCATATGTGGTCATGTAGCATTATTCCATTTGATGTGGAGGATGATCTCATCAAGGTCTATCTCAGTTGCAGTGTCCTTTTTCCATTCTGTTCATTTTCCTTCCCAACCTTGCACACTTGCCCAGTGAATGATTGCCACCCTGACCTGTTCCTCTTTCGCCCTGAGGCAGATAGACTGTGCTTCCCAGAGCTCATTCTCTGACTCCTGATTTATGACTCTGACAGCACTTCACTGAGTGAGGGTTTGTGGCAATTTATGTCATTACACAAATTATACAAATTGCCATTAACTGATGTAATGTACTATAAAGAACTAGAGACATGAAAAAATTATTTGAATTTTCCTTCTACATGTTTGCAATGCTTTATCACTTAGTTTTTCAATTCAATTAATAGAAACATCTACCATTAGAAGAAATGGCATTGTGCTTACCGCATCCATTATATTTCCCCTTACTTTTAATTGTTTCCTTACTTTTCCTGCTAAAGTACCTCCTTTTATTATGAATTAAAATATATTAATAATAATCTAAATTTCAAATTTCTACTACATCTTGCAGTGAAGAAGGAATTCAAAGCTTAAAATCACATGTATGTGTACATGTCTGTGTTTCTGTGTAGGTGTATATTAAAATTTCTTATATCTGTCAAACATTGATAGATTAGCACCTTATGGCTTTTATTTTGTGGATTAAGATTATTGACTTAAAAGCACAGCTACTATAGAATGGATTGTGTTTGCATATCATGGCTATGCTAGGTCAAGCATCCCAAAAATTTTTTTTAAAAATACCAAGTGCATGGCACCAGAGTTATGTAAAAAAAAAGAAAGAAGGAAAGGAGGAAGAATTTATTCAGTGTGATTGAACGTTGCATGAAAAAGGATCAAAGTATTAAGGAAATCAGGCTGTGATGAACCTTATCTGAGGAATTATGTGAATAAAATTAAAGATCAAACTTGGATTTTTCCTCATTTCCTTTTATCTTACTTCTTCCTTGTGCTAGTCCTGATGGTTGGACATGTGAATTGGATTCTGTTTTATGTGTTGATGACAGCAATCACGTGGAGGGAGAATCAAATTACAGTGTCTCACAAGAATCTAGGGTCTCCTCCTTTGTTGCTAGGAAGTCTAATGCTGAAATGGAGGTTAAACCAGGTATAAATAGTTAATCAAACAGTAGCCACAGAGTACTACTTTGCATTGCAGGTCCATAAGTCTAGAAGACCCAAAGGAAGGTTATAAGTGGAAGGACAAGAGAGAAAAGGCTTTGGGAGAAAATAACATCTACACTAAAGAAGAGAGACAGAAAACTTTTTTTTTTTCTTTTTTGTGGTACTGGGGATTGAACTCAGGGGCATTCTACCTCCGAGCTATACCCCCAGCCCTATTTTTTATTCTTTATTTTGAAACCGAGTCTCACTAAGTTGCGGAGTGCCTCACTAGGTAGCTGAGGCCGGCCGCGAACCCGGATTCTCTGGTCTCAGCCTCCCAAATGCTGGGATTACAAGGGTGCCCCACCACGCCTGGCTCGACAGAAAACAATACATAATTGTTCTGCCTACTATCTCTTCCTCACCCAATTCAACTTGTCCAACACTTCATGCTGACCTAGCCATGCCTCTTCCACTTACCTTCAAAGTTTAATTTCCTCTGTTTAGAATCCATGTTTTCACAATCTAGTCTTACCATACCTACAAAATTTTCTTTTCTACTCTTTTCCTAAAACTAAGTATTTATCCCAGATGGACTTGTTAACTAAGTCTATAGGTAAAGTGGGCTATCAAGTGTCTCACAAACCTTCCTAATCTGCTTACTAATGCCTCCTACTCATTTTAAAATCACATATAACCGATTGTGTAAAAGCAATTAGACCATATTAATGTCAATAGGGAGAAATTAAGAATATCACAGCACCTCAGAGGGATATTGAAAAAAAGATTATAAGACAAAAAAACAAAACAGCAGCAAAAACAACAACACCAACAACAAAAACAGAGTTTATGGAATAGTGAGGACAAACTTCACAATAAATATATGACTTAAACTAAGACATTTATACCATTGTGCTGAATCTTCTTTTATAGTTGCAAATGTAAACATGACTAAAAATATAGTAACACTAATATCAGAGAAAAGCCATAAACATTTACCTTGGGCTTCATTGCTTGACTGCCTTAAGAAACATGTAATTTGTTTCATACTATGTCATATTTCAGTCGCAGAAAGCCTATAATTGTCACTTAGAGGCAAACAGTGTCCTTTGACAGTGAACAATACTGAGATGTTGTAGAGCTCAAATATACAAAGTTTAAGAAAAATAAGTACGTCAGAATGAAGTCTGAGTTGATGTTGCCATGTAAGGCCTAGATTTACTGGTGTCTATCCGTATGTTATGTTGTTAGTAATAAATTATATTATTTTCAAAAAGGTTTCTAAGAATGAGTTGGTGATATGTCCATGGTTTTTAAGGTAAGATGAAGTTAGAATTTTGGAGTACTTTGAAACTTTCTTAGTTAACAGAATTTAGATAGTTTCATGAAGCCCAACCTTGTTCTTCCTGCCATTAAATATCATCCCTCCTCACTAGTACCCCAATTTAAGGTACAGAAATGAATGCTAAGATAATAGGAGGTGATGAATACATACTTGGCCTTAGGTACAGAATAAAGGAGCACAATAGGTTTTTTTTTTATCAGAGAAATATATAAATTACACAGGATTTTTGTTGTTTTTATTTTATTTGTATCAACAATAGGATGTTCAACTTCAGCATTGCTGATTTTTAGGCCTTATAATTATTTATTGTAGTGTTCTTTCCTATGTACTGTAATGTTTCTGAGTATCCCTGGCTTATACCCACTAGCTTATAGTAGATCTTTCCAACTAAGTTGTGAAAAAATATCTTAAAACATCGCCAAATATCCCTTTACAAGAAAAATGACCACCAGTTGAAAAACTCTACTCTGGGGTGACCCAACTGATAACTACACAATTGCTCATACAGCCATGAAATGTTGAGGGATTGACTATATGCCCTTGGTCAATTCATTTTCCATTTCTTGGCCACTCTTTCTTCTTCTGTAATGAAGTGTTGCACTTTTTTCAAGGTCTAAATCCCGTTGAGTTTAAGGGCTATATTCGGTGAAGACACTGGGCACATATTCTGAGTGCAATCACATGGCTCAGTGGGGATTTTCTTATGAGCTACGTGACATATATATGTATATAAATATAAATATGCACACACACACACACACACACACACACACACACATATATATATATATATATATATATATATATATCTTTGCAACTTGAAGTTATTCTAGAAGGAAATAAATAGTGAATAACCATGTATTTATAGCTGTATGAGGTGATTGTGTTCCTTGACAATGAGTACTTCAGTGACAGAACATTGCATGAATTACAAATCACACAAATTTTACACAACACCCTGGCTACTAGAAGCCATCCATAAAAGTAAAAGCATACAGTATTTTTTAATCTTTAAAATACCTTTCAGTTGCTATTTGTATGAGGATTTCAAAGGTCTTCCATTCTCTAAAACATTAAGTAGAGTCTTTCTTTTGGATTTAAGAGATATAAGCAAGACTCTAATTTATTCAATACAGGGCATAGGGAGTACCCCTATCATTCTCCAAGAGCAAACTTAGTCACTTTAATGGACAAAATAAGAAGTAATATAATAAGCTCCATAATTTAGAATCTTAACAGTTAAAGTGACAAGGTTTACCCAAGATGTTCAAGGACAAGTGAATATATGACAATGTATATTTTTTTTTTTTTTTTTTTTTTTTTTGCGGTACTGGAGATTGAACTCAGAGGCATTCTACCTCCGAGCTATATCCCCAGCCCTATTTTTTATTCTTTATTTTGAAACCGAGTCTCACTAAGTTGCAGAGTGCCTCACTAGGTAGCTGAGGCTGGCCGCGAACCCGGATCCTCCGGTCTCAGCCTCCCGAATGCTGGGATTACAAGCGTGCGCCACCACGCCCGGCGACAATGTATATTTAAGTACTAATTTTTTCTTAAGCATCATGGGAAGGTTTCAGGAAGAAGAAAATATTACATCAGGTGAGAGGCAGAGCTTATTCAACCCAGAATTGTATGCTTAAAAACAACCCTAAAACATATGTTCAGTTAATATCTGAATATTAATTTCATTGAATTTGACCATAAATAATTGTAAGTTAATATGTTTTTATAAATATATGGGAGATGAGAAACTGCCTGACAAAATTTTTAAACACTAGGGATATTCCTGCTTTCTTACATTTCATTGACAGCAGCAAATACATTTTAAGTTTTCTAGCCCTTTTGGAATCTGCTAATGTTTTCTGCAGATTTCACTTCACATTTTATTATTTATATGTGTATTATACTATTTTATGTACCATGTGGAGTAAGAATGTCTCTTATTTTACATGTCTTATTAAACTATACCTGGTTATCTCCATTTTGTTAGGCACTGAGGATCTGGCTTAGAGGCCTAGAAGAAGAAAAGCTCACTGATGTAGGAATCATTGGGGAAAATTACTTATATGAAATGTTTCTTCTCAGAAGTCTTTTGTGCTTCACATGATAATACCACTGGTGACAAAAGGTGCTTATTAGAAAAGGCCTATTCTTATCTTCTTTCTTCTTCAGTGGCACACAGGATTAGCTTTTGATAAGTCTAATAATATAGAAGTTGGCTTTTAATTTATATTGATTACCAAGTCACACATTCCATAGATCTTCTAATGTTTCAACTTTTTATCCCTCTTCCAAAGGAGTTTTGATTAACAGAAGCCACACAATGCCAAACTTTGATGTCAAACACAGTGCTCCTCCTGGTCTAAAGCAATCATCAATTTGGAAGTTCCTTTTGAAACTACTGATAATGTCTTTGAACCTTGGTATCTATGGAATATCCCAGCCCAAGGCAGAGAGAGCAGCTAATATGTCTCATTAGGTAGCTGTAAAGATGAATCATTCTCTCTTTTAAAACACCAAAAACATATTACCTTCTGTTGTTTAAATGGTTTTAATGTTCATGTCACAATCAAATGGACTAAGTATGAAAGGTAATTTTGTTTGGGCCAAAGGGAAATATTTGTATACTAAAGTAATTAAGAATGAATTAAATGGTCTTGAAACATACACTCTTCTACTAAATATAATTTGGTGGCATTACTTCTATAGATTCTGTTTTGTGCTTGTTTTTAATTGCTATGATACTAATGGCACCTAGGACAAATCTCACCATTTTCTTTCTGAGTCTTGACCCCCTAATTTAAAATGAGAAGGTTAAACTAAGCAATCCCTATGATCCCTCTAAATCTAAGAATGTTTAAGTATAATCTTAACTCTATTTTCATTGATTTTGTGTATTTTGATATGTATGACCTGATAACCATTTCAGATGGTGTTTAAAATGCTAATTGGGTATGTGGAACATTTATTATGTAAAGTGATTGTATTAATTATTTCTATGAAGGTCTTACCTTTTCAGTTAAATGTCAGATATTTTATTGATAAGTTTAATACCATATAACTTTTACATCTTTTCAGTGCCATAAATCAAGAATACAACAATTATATTCAACTTAACAGAACACTCGATTTTATATGACAATGTTTCTAGGGTCCAAATAATGGAAGAAAGAAAATAGCACTTATTTAATATTTACTATGTATTTACCTATTTGTGAGATAAGTAAAATATTCTCTTTGTACAGAGAAGGAAATTGAAGATAGCAGAAGGGAATGGTAGATCCAGAATTCGCTTCCCATAAATGTCTGACTTTATCATAAATATTTTCTACTAAAGACATTATAGGTTGATCATCCACAATCCAAAAATTGGAAATTCAAAATTATAAACTTCTTAATTGCTGATATGATGCCACAAGTGGTAAATACCACAGCATGAAATCTTGCTACATGTATAAAATTATTTAAAATATCATATAAAATTCTGTTCAACTTGTGTGTATAATATATATATATATGAAGCATGAAAGAATTTCATGTTATTTGTTTCCAATTACCAAGCTATCATATTATATTTATGCAAATATCCCAAAATCTCAATAATATCTGAACTCTTCTTGTACTAAGCATTTTAGAGACGAGATATTTAACCTATATTACAGTAGTTTTGAGGCAGGGCAGAAGACATGGGAACAGAAAATGTTAAAAGAGACCATCTGTTTAAGGGAAGAAATAAGAAAGGTTAATAGATACAAGGATAACAGTGTGAGTTAATACAAAACTTCAGCCCCAAGAGTGATCAAAGGGAAATGGATGAGGGAGCACACAGGTGTTTCCAGAAGATTAGAAGGACCTTTGGAATAGAGATTCAAATTGAGGATTGAAACTGGGCAAACTACATTGGGTCCCCAAGACCTAATTCTGACCAATCACAAAAAAGCACATGGGAAGCCACAATAAGAGGTAAAAGCTCAACTTCTGAAAACTTCAAGGATTACTCTGTTTTAAGGGCCTCTTTCCTTTTGTGTAGGGGAGCTGTTTGCCTTTGATTGTCTATTGGCTTAGAATAAATCTTTATGCCCTATATCCACTTCAATAATCTGACAATTAATGTTGCAGATAAGAACCCAATAATAAGAAAAACTTAGCATCATTTTGGTACCCCAGATGGAACAAGGAAGGGAGGGACCCAGCAAAAAAATTGGTTACAGTTTTAAAAATAACATTTCTTTCAGTCAAAATTTGTTTAGATTTCTTTGTTTACCAGCTTGAATTTAGTGTGGGGCTAATAATATAATGAATATCCTTGCGTTCTTCTTTTTCAACACAGATACATACACAGTGTGCACACAACATATTCACACTCTCACCAGAAGCATTAAAATAAAATTTACATCCCAGGAAAAGAAAAATATCCTAGGACACAGGGTCATTTCATTTGTTCTGACTTTTAGTGACTCTTTATTATATAGTTTTAAACATTTTTTCTCATTCAGTAGCATTCATATCATATAAAAAAATTAAAACTATATTTGTTAATGATAACATATTAGCCTTTTGAATTCTGGGGGGAAGACACTAAGGAACTTAGACTGGAATGCAAAGAGAAAGCAGTAAGCTTAATTTATGAACCCTTCAAATTAAAAAGTGAAATTAGGTGGGCATGGTAGCATATTCCAATAATCCCATAAGTGGGTGACAGAGACAGGAGGATTACAGGTTCAAGGTGCCAGCATACAATAACTTAGTGAGAAGAGATGCTGTTTCAAAATGAAAAAAGAAAAAGAAAAAAGGAAAAAAAAATCTATCCTGGAGCACTGGGGGTGCAAGGATAGATTGCCTCCAAACTCAATCTCCAGTACCACAAAAAATAAAAGAAAATAAAACTAAGTCTAAAATCTTGTCATAGCCAGTTAGTGACACATGCCTGTAATCCCAGTACTGGGAGGCTGAGACAGGAGATTCACAAGTTCAAGAACATTCTCAGAAATTTAGCAAGACTCTCAATAATCTAGTGAAACCCTGTTTTGAAATAAAAATAAAATAGGTCTGGGAGTATAGCTTGGAGGTAGAATGTTTCTGGTTCAATTTTCAGTATCAAAAAAAAAGATACTTCTGTAATCATTGAACATTGAGAATGGGATTGTGAACTTGGAATTTACAAAATACTGTGATACAGGTAGAAGAAACTGCAAAGGCAACAAGCATCACAGGATGAGGAAAATAATATTTTTTAAAGGAATTTGTTCATATCTTTCTCTGTCGGCTTAGTCCTCCACTGGTGAAATCCTCTGGGTCTTGATGCCATAAACTATTTTACTATGGTTCTCAAATTGTTTTCATGTTTTGTTGATGTGTCCCATTTCTCCCCAACTTCTAGAAGCAACTACATCTAACCAGGGATTTTCACATCCCATTGTGGAAAATAACACTTTGATTCAATTTTTAAATTTCCTAGCCAGTAATTTACTTAGAGCAATCACATAGTTATGTAATAATTTAATGCAATTTTGCTTCACAAATAAACAAGGTGATGGGCAGAAATATAATATAATTGTGAAGTTCCAAAAGGTTGTGGAAAAGCTGTGGTTTCTCTTAGTTTTCACATGATACTTATTGCATCAAAAGTATTGAAGTTTTTATTTGTACTCTATTCTTGCCCTTTATCTACATTTGATGATATAAAAATGTATGCACTAACCATGAATTTAAGAGGTTTCTCCTAGAAAATATACTTGTCTTAGTACCTGGAGCTAGTCTCATTTTTATGTACTAATAAACCTTGTAATCCTGAGTAAGTTATCATCCTGATTTCAGTTATTCTATACACAAAATAAATGCATTGAAATGTATGTACCTTCCACTGTCTAAAATGCTAAGCATATTCGTTCATTCATTATGGTTTAGTGATTACTACTAAAGAATTTCTGTTTACTTTTATTTTTCACATAAACTACTTTCCTTGGATTTTTAGAGACAACTTTGAAAAGAGATATACTCATATTTTTGAGAGCTCACAACCTAGTAATAGAGAGTAAAATGAAAAGAAGAGAAAGAAAAAAGAGTAGACTATAAGTGATAAAATAAACATGCCAAAATCAATTAGTGTCTCACCTCAGAAAACTTGACTTCAAACTGCTTACTTACTTAGTTCACCTCTAACCTCAAAGAGTTCTCAAATCCACTGATGCATGTAAAATACTTTATTCTCAATATTTTGACCTCCTCACTTGCAATGAGCTTTTCCTCTATATCACATGAGCTATTCACTCCCATTGTTACAATCTTGACCCTGCCATCACCAATACTTCTAAAATACTGAATTGAAGCATCTCACTTTCTTCCCACATCGGCTCTCATCTCATATCACTTACTCTGGTCCTTCAAATCCAGTCAGTTGACTCTCCAACTTTTCCAATCCGTTTCCCAGTCATATCTTTATCTCCATCTTTAACCTACCTAGTTTATCTGGTTCAGCAATATGAGCACACATTTACAAATGCTCTTCCTACTCCTTTCTCTTGCTCAATCAAACTTCCTTGAAATGTACAATCTCTATTAAGTTTAACTATCTCTTACACTATTAGTGTGCCTGAGAAGCTGAATAACACTAGAGGAGGTCACAACTCTGCTGTCTGTGTCACCTAATTGATCAGCATATTAAACTAATCTTATTACACCTCATGGTAAATTTCTCTCTCATTGAGAATACTATTTTACAGACTATGCTTTCTTCTCAAATATCCAAAGCACACTCTTCAATTTATCAGTCACAGATAATTAGATCATCTCATTTTTCATTAGGAAAATGATCAAAAAGAAAAATGGTTCCATCTATACATAGGGTAGCCAATCATCTTGCATATACCTCTGCCCTGATTACTTTTCCTTCTTTTTTGTTTTAATGAACCAATGGTCCTGCCTCTCTGTAAAACAGACACCTTGAGATGGGCCATAAATGTCCATTGCCTTCCTAGTAACTAATGCCAAACACTGACTCTATAATGTTACTCTTACTTATCTCTCTCATATTATCAATTTATCCTCTAATACGTCATTTTAAAAAAATATAAACACATTACTAGCCAGGCATGGTAGTACACACCTGTAGTCCCAGCACTTGGGAGGCTGAGATAGGATGATCACAGGTTTGAGACCACTCTCAGCAACTTAGTGAGATGCTCAGCAATGTAGTAAGACTGTTTCAAAATGTAAAAAATAAAGTAAAATGGAGCTGGGGATGTAGCTCAGAGGTAGAGTGCCTCTGGGTCCAACCACTAGTACTACAAATACATACATACATACATACCATCAGTGTTATATAATGCTTGTTATTGCTCTCTTCTTCTACCCCCAAATTCCGCTTTCCTTCAGCAGAAACTAAAAAATAAATAAATAAATAAATATATAAATAAATAAATAATTTCTATCCTCATGGTTTTCTTTTCTCATGGTTTTCATTTTCTCACCTTCCATTTTCACTCAACTCACTGTCATTGACTTATATCTTCACGACTCTACAAGTAGCTCCTTGCAAAATCATACATAAACACCCCCTTGACATATACAAGTGGTAATCATCTACCCTGATAAAATGGATCTTGCAATAACATTTGACATCCTTGACTATTCTCTCCTTTTTAAATCATGTGTTTCCATAATTTTTTAAGAAACTATACTCAGTTTTTTACCTCCTGTATGATAAGTTATTTCTTGTCTATCTCAATTTCTCACTCCTCATTTGCTCAGAATGTCCCAGGATTAGGTTTTGACCTTTTTTGATACCAACAGTCTATTCTTACATAAGATTATCTAGCCCCATGAATCTAATTTTTTAATTCCTCTAAGTTAAGGTCTCAAGAATATACTTTGAGCTCACTTGTTTCTTTGAGCTTTAAAGGCACATCTTCAGTAAATCCACGATACTATTTTCAGTATATATGGGCATCTCAAAATCAATATGTGAGATTCAGAATTTTTGAATTTACTTCCACAGCAACATTTTAGTCAATGTTCCTTAACTCAGTATGAGCAATGTCTTCCAACCCAATGATAAAACTCATAACTGGAGACTTTCTCTTACCATTCCTCCATCCATAAATGTCTTATTAATTCTACTTCTAGAGTATATTCAGAATCTGTTCACTTTTTACCATCTACATTACTGTAACTCATGTCCAAAGTGCCAACTTGGGCTACTAAAATTGCTTCCCATTCACTTCCTCTTCTTCTCTTTTATAGTCTATTCCACATTGGTTTTACACAAAAGCCAGAATGATCTTTTGAAACATGAAACAAAATATATCAGCTACTTACCTTTCTATCCATATTCTCTTCTCTCTCTTTCTCTCTCTCTCTCTTTCTCTCTCTTCCCTCCTCATCCTCCTCCTCCTTCTCTCTCTCCCTCCCTCCCTCACTCTAAGACCTCATTATTTCAATTTTAGTGACTCTTGAATTAGGTATTACCCTTGATAAAGACCCTTTCCGAGTAGCTGATATAAGTGGCCAATACCATCCTACTTATTATTAGACATTCATCATTTCTTATCATTATTCAAATTAATCTCCCTTATCTGTGAATCATGATAATCTCTCTTCTCTAACTAGTATGAAAGAATCTTGGTGGCAGGGAATTTGATTTTCTACTACTCTACTTCTAGGTTAAGGAGAGTTCAATGCATATAAGTTGTGTGAATAAACTCTACAACAATGTATACAAATAAGAAACCAGGAAAGACAAAGGAGGTGGCATCTAAGCAGGAAAAGAAAAAAAATATAAAAAATTCATGTTTTAGTGTTTATTTATTTAATTTTTGCAGTTCAGGGAATTGAACCCAGAGCCTTGTCCATGGTAGACAAGTTCTCTACCATTGAGCTATGTACCTGACTTCAGAGTTTTAATTTTTTAAACACTCTCTGTGGGAAGCAAACTTTTCAGTGTGCTCCAAAGAGACAGTGCATAAGACAGAATGGAGCAAAATGTCTGGGAAAATGTAGATCCAGTTTGTAAGATATCATGTGACATACTAAGGCATTTTCTTTTCATCCTCAAAAAAGGAGAAGCAAACATAACATTTTACGTGGAGTTGTGGCATAATAAAATTTAAGTATGACAAAGAAAATGAAGGTATCAGCCACAAAAATTCTATATTCTGAGGATACCAGCAACCAGTTAGGAGTATTTGGCTATGTTTGGAGGAAAATGGAAGAGAGCTGTGGGGAGGTGGAGGTAAAGAGAATGGAGGGTCAGTCCCTGTTTCAAGACCTCCATTTGAGTTGCAAAATGTTCCTATGGGAGTTCAATTTGATATTTTCCCCAGATAATAATGATTCCTGATTTATGATTCTGTGAACTTGTATTTTTTCTGGTTCTCCAAAGTAACAGAACCAATAGGACATATGTAATAAGGAGATTTATTTTATGGTCTCACACAATCACAGAGGCTAAATAGTATCACAATAGCTGCCTGCAGACTTGAGAGCCAAGGAAACTTATGCTCAGTCCAAGAAGCTGAAAGCCTCAGCAAAAGAAAGAGGCTAATGGTGCAACTCAGTCCAAGACCAAAGGCCCAAGAGTCCTCTGAAGAACCACTGATCCAAGTCTGATGTCCACAGGTGATAGCAACAGAAAGTCACACTGGCTTTGGGAAGGGAGAGCAAGAATCAGAGATAACTTGTTCCTTCTTCCACATGCTGGCTTTATCTGAGTGCAAATATAGGTATATATCATCTGCATACACATAGGTGTGTAAATGTGTATATAACTAGCAAATAAGAATACAGATCACACATATGAATCCATGTAATAATTGGTACAAATATATTAATCTATGTAATATTTTTCTACTTATTATAATGGTAGATTCAAGTTTCATAAAAATACATATAGACCAAATAAAAATAATATTTAAAAATATTCAGTTCCATTAAAATATATGAGTTTTGAGTGACTCTCCAAGGGATATTCAGCCCACTAGGTACTGGTTAGAATAATGCTTTTACTCATAGTAAGGAGGAGAGGTCGGCAAGGTCAACACCTGTAGTTGAGTGAGTTTCCAAAGGCAGGTGGATCTCTCTATAGGGCCAGCACAGGGCAATTGGCTATAGGTATACTTTTTGTGCCTGCAAGTGAAGGATCACATCACTTCCCAAGGGCACAAACTGGTGGGGCTGATCAGGTGCCCTTTGATGCACATGCTTAACCAATACAAGGACATTCACTGTCTACCCAGATCAGGGGAAAATTTTCTCCTAATATGGAAAAAGAATTTATGACCAAATGAGTTCAACTTCCATCAAAGAGTTTCCACCCAGGTCACTGATTAAGCAATCCCCAAAAGTTTGGCAGGTCACATGATGGCTGCTTTCTCAACAATGAGTAATCAAGCATAAAAATCTCTCATTTTCAGCTTCTCTGGGTGTTAAAATTGTATTACAATATGAACAAATTGCATATATTTGCTCACATAACTATTTAGTCACTTAAGAGTTGCAAAATCTGTAGTACATAGAAGAATAAGGGGAAGATGGGGGCTGTCACTGATTAGCATGCCTAGCCACATCCCAAGTAGACTTATATGGTATAAGAATATGTTAGATATTAATAAAGTATATTAAAATAATAATAAGTTCTCTTTTTGAGCATGCCATGAAGTGATGCCCATTCTGCAGGCACTCGGAAAAAGGGGACTGGAAATAACCTGAACACTGGGACACAATGAAAAATACTGACTGTATATATTCAGGATGTGACTCATTTTCCTGCTGGTTTTAAATTGTTATTCAATCCAAAGATGAGAATAAGCAGTTTTAAAGGGTTTCTAAAGGAAGGATACATAAAATTGTCTGCTTTTCCACAGTTGGGAAATAATAATCCCCCCTCAAAAAGCCTTTAGCAAAGGAGCAACTTAGCATATAGACAGTCTCCCAGTGACCTGCCACTTAGCTGAGAAAAGGCAGGGGAAAATATCAGTGGCTATGAAACCTGCCTCAGAGCTAAAACTTCCACTCTATTAATTCTTTTCTTTGACAAACACAGAAATGAAAGGTAGAGGGAAGAAAAGTAGAAAAGACAGTGAGTTAGGAGAAACAAAGAAAGGTGTCTCTCTTTATCCAGGGCTTTGCCACAGTCTCCCTCATTTCCTGGGCATTGTTGTCCAAGAAGCTAGGTGGAGTGGTGCAGGCAAATACAAGATTATCTCAGACAATGAATAGTAGTGCATGGGAGTTAATCTATGTGCAATGGATCAATAGCATGATCCTTAAGATAGAGAAGTGGCCAAATCAAATGGGCTTTCTGTTTTCTTTGTCACTTAGGCTTTGAAGCTCTATTTTAAAATTTTCACTTGGTCTCACTTCTCAAATGTGTTCTTGCAAGTAAGACTGCACATTCTAGTCTGGGCTAAATACCTTGGGGCCTAATAAAAGCAAGTCAGTGCTAATTTGTTGCCTGGCTTTCTTAGATACAAAGGCACAGTTTGAGATAAGACTGAGTGGTACAGCCCTTGTTAAGTATCAAATAAGACCATATTTTTTATTTTTTGTAGATACATTTGGACTTAGAAAATATTTATATTTTAATTTTTGAAGTGATCCACCTTTCTTTTAGGTACTTCCCTGAAAAGAAAAAATGTGTGTATACACACAAACACACACACACACACACACACACACACACACACACATGTCATGCACTTATCCTCCAACTAACCTTTATAATTCATCTAGACTACTAAGCAAATTCAATTTTTTAGACATTATCCCATTCAGCACTGACAGAATCCAACTAGAAAAAAAAAAAGTGACTTTACTTGTTTTTCTATAGCTCTGACCATAGAATTCATATCCCTCCTATTCATTTGTGGCACTATCAAGATCCATCAAATAATTTTGATCTATATTCATCTTATTACATTTTGGGGGATTCAAAACTACTAAGCAGTTAGAATCCTGGCTCAGAAGAAACCATGAAATTTTGCATGTCTGCATACAGACTAAACTTTCTCTGAGAGATAATAAGTAGATCACATCATATGATAAAAGGAAACAGAGTAGCTCACACTGGGACAAAAAAGGTTCTTATCTTTCAAATAAATGTGGAAGATGTTCAGAAAGATCCTCTAGCACTAAAATTCTACCTCATGTGACTTCTGTCTTCAAGTTGCTGGTCATTCTGACCTCTGATCTACTACATCTGCTTTGTATCTACCAGTAACTTATTTGAATGTTTTCAAGGAAGAGATTTAGCTATGATTTCTAGTAAGCCAATTAAATCTTGAAGAAGCTTTAGTTATTCTGACAGAAGAACATTCCAAACAAAATATTTAGTAATGTTTCTATCAATCATGAACTGGAGCAGTGGTTCTCTAAGAAGTGATTATCCCAAGCAAGCTCTGATTGCAAACCTGTGAGAAATTCAAGTTCTTGGGCCCCAGCTCACGCTGAGTCAATCAGGCACTCTGGGAGTAGAGTCCTGAGATCTGTGTTTTAACAAAATGCTCCAGTGATTCTGAGGCAGACTCAAGCACGAGAATGACTGACCACAGCGGAGGGATATCAATGACACTTAGAAGCAGAATTATGATTGGTTTCATGTTAAAATATTATGATGGAATGTAGTCAAAACACATAGAGTTCTGTTTACTTTATTATTTAGGTTTGAAAGTGCTATTTGAAAAATTACTCTTGTTTCTTAAGTAAGTTCTTGCAACTAAAAGACAAAGCATTCTAGACTGGGCTAAAAACTTTTGGGCCTAATAGAATCTTTCTAAGGCTAACGACATGTATTCTCAACATAAGAAATGTCAACCCAAAGGACCAAAACTTGTTTTGGGAAAGACACAGAAACAAATATTAAATATTATAGTAGTTAATGGCACAGCCATATACACATCCAAGAAGTTAAAGTTTCTTGAGGGAGGCAAATAGAAAAGTAAAAGAAGTCTCCTTAGGGGTTCACCTCTGTTGGGGGGAATACAATTAATTGAGAGTGCCTGATATAAGAAAACTCTTTACATTCTAATTCAAGACATTTTATTTGTAAGTAATTCTCTTCTAGATTCCATATATAAGATTCTAGATCTCTTGGATTAGAGTCCACTTTAATTTAATGATAGGAGAATAATTCCTAAGTAAAGATATTCCTAAATTACATCTTTATAAAGTAAAATTAACAAAGATAAAAAGGGAAAATCTCTTTAGATTTCATATATTTTATGTTCTTTGCAGCAACTATTTTTTTTGTTTTTAATATTATAATTTTCCAGATTAGACAATTAAGGATCTGAAAGACTGAATTTATTAATCCATTCATTCACTCATCCCAAAATATTTATTTAGTGCCTAGTATGTGGTTCAAAATATTACTGAAAATTAGCAGTGAGTAAAAGAAAAAAAATCCCCCTTTCTAGAACCCAGACCCTAATAGGGAGATACACTATAAAAAGAAAAATAATCAAAAGTGTATACACTTTTAAATGGGGATTTGTTAAGAAAAAAATTAAAAAGAAGACTCAGTGTTGGGTGGGTGTGGATATGGGCAAAGAAGACATACTGGGGAGACCATTGAGACTGCGGAGGGCAATGAGGAAGGACTTCATGGAAAAGCAAGCATTTCAGACTCAGAACAGCAAACAGCGAGCTAGGAATCAGAGCTTTCAAGAATAAGTTCCATGTGGCATGTGCTAGGAACAAAAGATAGAAAAATCTAAAGACAGTACAGATTTTGTGGAAAGGTAATAAATAATAAGATTGGAGATCAGCATGGTGGTACACATCTATAATCCCAGTACTTGGGTAGCTGAGACAGGAGAATCATATATCTGAGGACAGTTTCAGCAATGTAGTGAGACTCTCAGAAACCTAGTGAAATATTATTTCAGAATAAAATATTTTTTAAAAGGCTGATGATGTAGCATAGAGATAGAATGCCCCTGAGTTCAATACCCAGTACCACAAAAATCAAACAAAAAAATTACAGATTTTTCAAATCCCAAATAATTCTCAATCCCTCTAATATAGGTAAATGCTGAAAATGTTAAAAGCACCATTTAAATGTTATATTGATTGAATCAATAAGGACTAGTAGGCAAAACATATTAGAGAGACAAATGGGCAGCAAAAGAAGCCAAATGTTCATAGTCATTTGTTAGACTAGAAGCTCCTTAGAGGGTAGAATCTGTGTCTACAGAGCAGTTGATGTCCATAGCTCTAACAACCACACTGTGATTATAGGTTTTAGGTTCCCAATAAATATTTGTCATGAAATTGATCTAGACATAAAGTAAGAAGGAATGGAACTAATATTCTGGCAGTGTGAAAAATATTGCTGCAAGAGACATCACAAATTAAGTATTGAAAAGATTCAGTGACTACATTGGAAAACAAGGAAAAAATAGAAAATCCAATGGCTTGAGCCTGATAAAGAACTGTGAAGAGATTTGTATCAGTGGAAATTGTGACTCTTGAGGGTGATAAGGACAAAAGATTAATTTCAGGATACATTAATTTGAGACTCTTTTAGGATATCCAAACAGAAACTCTGGATGTGGTTGAGAAAGAGGTCCTAGAGGAGGAGAAGATTTTGGAATTATTTGCTATCATCAATGTGTTGGTTGAAATTATGAGACAGTATAGGACCAGTTGAAAATTGTCCTTCTCTTACTTTCAAAAAGGTTACTTCTCTTCCTTGAAATCAATGGCACTTACAAATTATACCCTCCTAATATCTAGAATTATTTCCCATGAGATTATTATTTCCCATAAAGCCTCCTGAGAGTGACCAGATGTTTGCAAGACTCCAGTTGTTCCTGGCAATAAGTGGACATTACATAAATTCCAGGAAACAACCTCTGGGACCCTGACCAAGAGAAGAAAACTCAAAGAATCATATAAACCCCTAGACAAGCCGCCCTTATCAGTTACCTGCTCAGGACCCTCCCATTGGGGGCTATTCTCTCTCTCTCTCTCTCTCTCTCTCTCTCTCTCTCTCTCTCTCTGGTTGCACTGACTTTGGGAAACATGGGGTATAATTGATGGTGCTTAGCCCAGGGCTACTCTCGAGTATTGAACAGAAGGCATCCACTGGACATCAGAGCCCGACAGGCCCCCAGAGGTGACCTGCAGCTCTTCAGTAGATTGCATGAACTTTGGAAAAGGACAGTGTGCAATTAACACCGCTTGGCCTGGGCTAAGCCTGGGTAGCTGCAAAAACGCAGCTGCTGGACACCAGAGTCCCCACTGCCCACAAAAGTGATCTGCTTCTTTTACCCTCCGATTCTCTTTGCAATAAACTCCCTGCTTATTTTTCTGTTGTCAATGATTATCATTCTTCATACTACACTAGACATAAACCCAGTAATGAAAAAAAAAAGTCAACCACTAAACTGAACATGAGAAGGGGACATAGGGGAGGTATGGGGTGGGAATTAGGGAAGAGTTAAATGAGAGATGTGTGCATGCATGCCTCTACCAGTTTGTAACTCACAACAATGTATGAATAGAATGCACCAATAAAAAAAAAGATAAAAGATAAAAGAAAAAAAAATAAACCCAGTAAGGAAAAACACTGATTTAGAACTGAGAGAAAGGTGTGTAGAAATAGTAGATGATTGAGAGTATAAGTACGAGACACAATGGAAAAGCAAACTTGGCTACATGCATTTGGTGACTAGGAAGTCATCAGTATTTTTTATTTATTTATTTATTTATTTATTTATTGTGGTACTGGGGATGGGCATTATATCTCTGAGCTACACCTCCACTCCTATTTTTTACTCTTGATTTTGAAACAGCATCTTACTAAATTGAGGAGAGCCTCACTAAGTAGTTGAGGCTGGCTACGAACTTGGATCCTCCTGTCTCAGCCTCCCAAGTCCTGGGATTACAAGCATGCACCACCACAGCTGGCACCCTATTTTCTTATTCTTTATTTTGAAACAGGATCTCACTAAGTTGCAGAGGGCCTCACTAAGTAGCTGAGGCTGGCCATGAACCTGGATCCTCCTGTCTCAGCCTCCCAAGTACTGGGATTACAAGCGTATGCCACCACGCCTGGCTGTGTCATCAGAAATCTTAATGAAAGCAACATGGGTAGAGTGAAGGGGACAAAGCCAGACCTTAGAGTACATAGAAGCACACCACAGGATATAGGGGTCTCCTTGATCATTCCACTTTCCTTGGCATGTATGTATTCCTATGTTGACTGTAAAAAGCCATGATATTTTATTTATATATATCATGATCATCACACACAGTATGGAAGAAGTAAAGACTATAAGAAAACATGGTCAAATTCAGACCATCTGCCTGGCATGATGGCAAACATCTGTAATCCCAGCCCTTGGAAGGCTGAGATAGGAGAGCAAAAGGTTACAAGCCAGCCTTAGCAACTTAGCAAGGCCTCGGCAACCTAGCAAGACCCTGTTTTAAAAAAATAAAAAGGGCTAAGGGTGTAGCTCAGGTAGAATGATCCTGGGCTTAATCTCCAGTGCCAGGAAGAAAAGTAAAAAATGAAGAAGAAGAAAAAGAAGAGGAGGAGGAGGAGGAGGAGGAGGAGGAGGAGGAGGGGGATTTCACTGATTCAAAAATGGAAAGTACTTGAAAATTCATTATCTTACATACAAAAATTTTTGAATAATCCTTCAGTATGTCAAGACTTGCATTACATTAGCAATGATTAATTTTTGTGGGGGGAGTAGTTAATTTAAAGCGCTGTTTAATGCCCCTCAGGACAGTTGTGAAAGAATTGTAACCACTGTTACCCCTATTGTCTTTTCTGAGGTCAGAATGAGCCCTGGGCAAAATTATGTAGCCCTGAAGGTTTATTTCTGATAGCCTTAACCCAATTTTCAATGTTCCCCTTTTTTGCTTGTGTGCTCCTCTTTCCTTTTTTTACCCTTAGGTTATTATGAGCTCCCAGCTCACTCATAAGTAATTCCAGGGGATTTTTAGCTGATAACAGCTTAAAGTATTAGCCCATAGAAGGCATTTGCATTTCAAAAAGGAACTCAGGAAGACTAAACACATATCCAAAGTGGAAATGTATTGAGATTTAATCTCCAGCATTGGTGACATTGATGCAGAAGAGATTTGGAAACAGTGCAAATTTTTCTCCCTTTCAAATTATACTCTATGAGTGGGCAGTATGTTATAAATATTACTACTATTTGGGAAACAAAATTTTATTTGAACCTGATCTTGAAAATTATTAGGACTACCTTCCAAAACTTATTCCAAACAGCTTGGCTGAGTTTACATAAACAGTAATTTCTACCTCTGAAAAATGTCTATTATTATTGTTTTTGTTCTAATAAAAGAAATACTATAACATGTCCTGTTCCATAAAAAATTTGGACTTATTTCAGTGTATTTGGCACTGGAATATATTCAAAAGAGTCAGTGGTATCTCTTGTTTTACCCTTCAAGCAGTTTCCAGCTCCTTAGCCATCAAGGAAGTTAATTGCTATCATGGATTTCCTGCTTCATCAGTCGGAGTCAATCATGTGCAAGGTTGCTACAGCTTCAGAAAAAAAAAAAAAAAAAAAAAAAAAAAAAAAAAAAAAGCTCTAATGTGAAGCCCTCATATTGCCATGTCATTTGTAAGATAAATGAAATTGTTTCAGAATTATTTTATTTTATTTTATTTTTCAGTGCTGAGAATTGAACCCAAGGGAATTCTACCTCCAAACTACACCCCCTGGCCCAATTTTTTTTTATTCTTTATTTTGAAGAAGGGTCTCACTAAGTTGTGGAGGGCCTCAATAAGTAGCTGAGGCTGGCTGAGAACCTGCGATCCTCCTGTTTCAACCTCCCAGGAAATGGGATTACAATTGTGCCAAGCAGAGTTGCATAGTAGAGTATTTATCTGAAAATAACTGCTACTAGTTTGCCATCAACTTACATGCATAACAAGTTTGAGGCCAGCCTTAGCGACCTAAGGAGACTCTCAGGAACCTATTGAGACTCTATTTCAATAACAAAAAATAAAAAAAGACTGGTGGTGTAGCTCAAAAGTAGAATCCCCTGGGTTCAACCTTAAGTACCAATACATAAAAAAACAAACAAACGAATAAATAAATAAATAAATAAATAAATAAATAAATAAATAAATAAATAAAGTGTGGCCACATATTCTCTGAAACTTTCTTCTACCTATGTAAATACGCCATTTCTCTAAACTCCTATAGTTCTAACAGTTCTTTCCTCTTTAAAATAGAAACAAATAGTTGGAAAAGACATTTAAATCTAGTGACCATTTTAATTCTGTTATTTTCTTGTTACTCTTGTTCAAGAAGTGGCCGAACCCTGGAACATTTTGTTTAATATAATACTGCTCTAAGTGTAGGTCAAGAAGAATGAAATAATTTCTAACTCATCCAGGCAGATATAAATCTGTGAAGTGTTAAGGATACTGTTGCTAATTTGGTTTTCTTTTTGAGTGGCCTCTCTCTGATTCAGATCTTGATGTATACAAGGGATGTATACATGAAGAATCTGGATGGATATATCATGAGTGGGCACATTTGTTATGTAATTCCTTCCTTTTCCAATGACAAGCACCCTTGTCCCAAGAGCCTACGTCCTAGGGCTGTACCCTGCTTACCTCTCCAAACACCTCTAGAATTCCACCCCCCCTCCAGGTGTGCTTCATCTAGGCTACCTAGGATGTGGGGTACCCCTTATAGAGGATACTGCAGTGTTCTATTCTCTCAAGAGCCTGGATTAATCATACTAGCTAAGTGGACAACTCTTCCCAATATAATATAAACAGTGAATGTTAAAGTAATTCCTATTGCATTGATTCCTCCTGAAATGGTAAAGTGTCAGCCGTGTATAACTTTACCTCAAAAAAATTCAGTAGTGAAAGACCTGTAATGTGTTATTTGTATTTTAGCCTGATATTTATTTATATTTTTCTACTATTGTAACATATGTGATATGCAGTTCTCAAGTTCTTTTTTATGTTTGCTTCTTAAATCTTTCTCTCTCTCCTCTGTCTATACAACAAGCCACTGCTCTCAGTGGCTATTTTTCTTTTTAAAAAGTATATCCTCCCATCTACTTTGGATTAAAACACACCTTAAATATAACATTTCTGAACCTTCGCTTTCATAGAATTGTATTTATAGCCACCTCATAGGAGCCTGAGAATTCAATGACAAACTGCATGGAAAGCAATTAACACAGTGACTCAATAAATGGTAATTATTATTATATTACTTGTTATGTCTTCTCTTTTCATTCCTTTAGCACTGAGAAAAACATTTTTATATAACTATTGGTCAAGTTGATAAGGAATTGAATTAACCTAGATTAGCATGTGTTAATTAGCTTAAAATGTAGAAAATAATACCAGAGAGGAGGAACAGATAGTAAAATAACAATATTCTAAACAAGTCTAGTCAAAGCCAAGCAAATGAAGGAACTTCAGTAGACCTCTGGCAGATTTTATGGAGAAAGTGTGCAAAGAGGTGACCATCTTTCTTATTTCTGGATCAGTATTCTTTTATAAAGGAATCTTTAATAATTAAAATAAAGCTATAAACACGTCTGCTTTATTTTTTGCAATAGTTTAATGCCTTTGCATTTTTACAGAACTCAAATCAACTTTTCTTTCCAGCTTTTTCTTAAAATCCTTTCCTTTTCCCATTAGTCTGTTAATAATCATTGCTTTCTTGGCATCCCCATTTTGTCAGGTCATTATGCATTCCTCAGCATTGTGAAAAATGAAAAGTGGAAAAATCACATATTTTTCAGCTGACTTAACACTGCGTAAAGTGCTGAAATTATTAATTGAACATCTTGATTATAAATTAGGTGGAAATAATGTTGAAGAAGCAGCCCCGAGTCATATAGATTATTATTAGGGCTACACACTGAATGATTTGAATTTCATTTTGATAATAGTAAATATAGTTAATACCGATGAATATGAGCTCATAGATTTTGGCCGAATATCAACCAAACCAAGCAAGCAATTGCCTTTGCAATTTTGAGGTTTACTTCCTAAAACTGTGTGGCTGCTGTAGCTTTGCCCCTTTGACTGCTTGAGAACTACATCAGAAGTTTAGAGTCAAGCTAATAGTTATGTCCCTTCTAGAAACATTTAATCCAACATCACAACACTTTTAAAACCTCAGTAAAATTCACTCCACTAATTTCAAAGAAATGATCATCCAAAATGAAGCTGGGTGGATGTTCACCTTTAAAGAGTACCATGAAATGTGTTCATCTTGGGAAAATTAAAGCATCATCCACATTTTAGCAAGTGTTTAACTTGCTAACGATAATAAACCAACTTCAACCTCAGAGTAATTTTGCTAGCATATCAACATTTAATGCTTAATTACAAGCTACTTTTATGTATTCTTTGAAGGAAGCATGGAAAAATCCTTATCTAACAATATTTTGCATATTATTTGCGATTGAATTGGTTCAAGTAACAAATCTCAAATTTTCAATTACTTAAACAGTAAACTTTAAGTTATTGCTTACATAACATTTCTGTGTGGGTGCCCATTCTGCTAAGGGAGCCCACTTTCATATAGTTAGTAAGGGGCTCAGTGATGGTTAGTTTTATGTATCAGCTTGTCTAGGCTTTAGTAATATCCAGTTTTGCAACCAAACACTAATATATGTGCTGCTATGAGGGTTCTTTGTAGATGTGCTTAACAGCTATACTCAGTTGACTTAAGTAGAGGAGATTATCCTCCATAATGTGGATGGGCTTCAATCAGTCAGTGGAAAGGGAAAAACTCAGATTTATCTGAGAAAGAAGCGATTCAGCTTGAATATTGCAGCAACTACTTCTGCCAGAATTTCCAGCCAGGATCCTTCCCCACAAATACTGCACTTGTACTACCACTGCATGATTCCTTGACATAAATTCACACATAATTACTTTTCATTTCTAGTTCTATATTTATATATGTTATATATATATATATGCATTTGCACTACATATATAATATACTATGTGTGTGTATGTATGTGTGTGTGTGTGTGTGTGTGTATGTGTGCACGCGCGCGCACAGGAGTATAGTCATAATCTGCTGGGGCCATCTCTCTGGACATCCTTTACTAATACTCCTCAACCCTAACTTCTTTCATGTGGAAGCCCTGCCATTGTCATCTTCATCTTCCTCTTATAGTTATCAAAGAAGAGCACAGAATGAGTGTGCAAAAAGGAACACACCAGAAAGGCTTTATCAAACTGGTGTGGCACATAGTATTACTTGGATTGAATAAAAGAGGGATGGTCATGGTAGGCTGCAGGAAGAGCAAAAGGTTGTATAAGTAAAATAAAACTGGTAGCAGTAAAGGCAAAGAGGGACCTTCAAGATGGAAATAGGGATTCAATTCTTTGGAGTTTGTTGTCTGGCCCTTTTTGCCTATCTGTCATATTAGTGCATGATTACTGTGGAAAGCCACCATTAGAGGTGGGTGCCATGTTGTCTTTAGGCATGTTTGAGTCACAACATCTAAAAACTGAGTACATTTATCTAAATCATGAAGTAAGTCAGGATGGATCAAAGTGAAACTTAAAAAGATTGAGTCAGTTACTTTGAGATGTTGAAGTTTATTCTTTAGACAATGAGGAGTTCATATTAGCCTTTATAGAAAGATTGATATGATATGTTTCACATATTAGACCTACCATCTTGTTTTGTTAAAATTAGATGGGACAATAAAGAAACATTAATGAGACAGATTAGAAAGAAGATTGCAATATTGTATAGTCCGGAGATAAATGCCTACATTGTGGTAGTGATAATTGAAAGAGAGGAATAATACCATGACAGTAACAAAGACAATGCTAATGCCTCATTGCATGTGGTCTAAGAGTAAGAAAATATCCAAAAATATTGCCTAGGTTTCGAATTCTGGTAGTGGAAAGCTGGTGTAGCTTAAACTGAACTAGAGATACTGTATTTGTTCTCTGTGATACACTAACTTTTCTGCAGAGGCCGCAGGGTTCTAGGACCTTCTTGTGGCACACACAGTGCTGTGGAGACACAGATGAGGGAGTGAACTTTATAGGAATGAATGTTTGTTTTGCCAACTTCAGATCTCTTGTATTACTATCCCTTACTTCATCATTTCAGAGAGACATTTAATGTTCATTAAGGAGATATAAATAGGTTGCTCCTTTATCAACCCCTCAACTGGGTCAATTTCATACTGAGTCATTAAATGTCTTAAGAACTGGCAATCTATCATGTTTTAATGACAACTTTAAAATGGTATTTCAAAACTAAAAGATTTATATCCCATTAAAAGATGATTGTACTACACTAATATAAGATTTGACTCACCCATTGAGAGCTGTGTTTCATGGAGGAAGGCTGGAGGAATAACTGCTTTGCAATATTGAGGACAGCGCTCCATTTTGGGTATGGACTTTAAAGATAGCATTCGCTTAACTTGTGTCTAGGTAAACACATACTATAGCTTGATCTTATGTGAATGAGACATTTTAACTCAGAAATATGGGCTCAAGGAGTTGGACCAAAAATAAAAAGCAAACAAGCAAGCAAACAAATAAACAAAAAACAAAAGCAATACATAAGTTACTAAAAAAGCTAAACAAACTCAATATAAATAATGACAAAGTGGTTTTCATGAAATTAAGGAGTCCATACATATCACAGGACGAATTCCTATGTAATCTTGTTCTTCATTAAAAATTACAGCAGATGAACCCTGAAATCCGATATCACATTTCTGAGAAGATTTGTTCTGAATTTCCAGAAAAATTATGATTCTTTATCTTTTCATTTATATTGATGCAATGGATATTTTAACACCAGAAAATTTGTCTATGTAATCCAAATCACTGGATTATCCCATCTTGTTCTAATCTATGTACCAGGCATTTGTGTCACATTTTTTGTCCTACATCTAAAGAAAGGACAAAATATTGCTTCTTCTATTTTTGACTTCTATGCCTTGATTAATTGCCATTATGTTTTTTTGTGTCTCTAATATCATGTATTTTAAAAGTTAAACAGTTGAGTGAACTTGTTGGGCAGCCTGTGACATCACAGGAGATGGTGCCCTTGTTGACCATGGTGACTGTAGTACTCTCTCACACCTTTCAGTGTCATTACAGGATTGTACCATTCCAGCCCTCCAAATCATTGTGTTTTCCTTACAAAAAGTATCACTGGCTAGGATTTAGATTATTTGAGGGCTCTCCTAATAAGTTTAATTCAGGAATATATCTTCATTTTTTAGTGTTTTGCTTTTCTTATCTATAAATGAACAAGTAGATGGGAAAACCTCCAAGATATCACGCAACTCAAACATTTTGTGTTATGCAAATAGTTTCTGGACACAAAAATTAAATCTAAAATCTTATTTTCCTATTATCCCTCTAAAGAACTTCCATCTCTTCCTTGAATCTATAATAATGAATAAAATAATTATAGTTCATCTGTAAATTTTTTGGCATTTATTTTTACTTAGTACTGGCTATTGAACTCAAGGGTATTCTATCTCCAAGTTACACCCCCATTCCTATTTTTTTGTTTGCTTATTTGTTTGTTTTGAAATACTGTCTCACGTAGTTGCCAAGAATTTCTCTAAATTGTTAAGGCTTGCCTAGACCTATGACCCTCCTATCTAGATCTCTCAAGTACTAAGATTATAGGTGTGCCCCACCTCTGCTGGCTTATATTTAAGTAGTTAATATTCTTGCACATTGGAAGTATTTGCAATTTAAGAATTTTTAACTTTTCTTCCTGACTCATATATGCAAACTGTGGTAAGAAATAGCAAATAAAGATGTATTAGGTTGTGATGATATAGTTGCAACTCAATATTTATAGGTTATAAGTAGAAGAGGAAAGATTCATAATTCTAAAGCTAGGAATAAGACTTTGTGTCACTAATTTAATTTAAACTTTAATTTCCTCACCTTTAAATAGTCTGCTGCTAAACTGTATTGTAGTTGTAGTATTTAGTAAGCCAATGAATTAATGAGACCACCTAAAAATTTAATGCCATTTTCATTAAAACATTTATCTGTATGTTATATTATCTCATTATTGAACTGTGTAAGAAGAAAATTATTATTCTTTATTTATATAAAAGCCTTGGTCAGGGGAATGGAATGAACGGTTCAGGCTCACAACTATCTTGTGATTGCAGTGCCTCTAATTCCTTAACTTACTTTCCTTTTGATTTTTCTCTGATTCATTTCCACATGCCAAAACAAAATTTTCTGTAAATTTACTTACGAAAGTGAACTGTGATTTATGTGTAGTTCATACTTCTGATTTTCTGTAAGTTTACTTACAAAAGTGAACTGTGAACTGTGATTTATGTGTAGTTCATACTTCTGATTTAGGAAGTTACATCAGGCTAACTCTGATGTAAACTCTAACTGGACGAAGAAGAAGACAAAAACATTTTATTCAGGGCTAAAATATAATCTCAGACTCTGATGACAATTGTCTATTTATGATTGTGTGATTGGAAAAAAAGAAGAATCACTAAACTGCTAGATAGAAAACCATAAATGCTAAGTTTTAATTGTGCACACAGAATTAAGCAAACCACTTTTGTCACCAAAGAATAATGTATTAGTTTTAGGATAATAGAAAATTGCTCAGCTAAAATTTACAATGTAAAAACTGAGGTAAATTAGAAGTTAAACTATTACTCTTTATTGTAATATGTTGTCTTTTTTACTTTCAGAGTTAATAGTATGTAATGACAAACTGTAATAGAAAGCCTCAGCAAATCAACAAATAATTAAGACAACCCAATAGCAAAATGGGTAAAATAATTGAACAGGCACATGATAAAAGAGGACATTCAAATGGCCAATGAACATAAAGGTTTAACTTTACTATACATTTGTAAAAACAAAAACAAATGAAATGCCAGTAAAAATCTGAAAGAACACTTAGAATGTAAGATTGTGTGTTACCAAACACAGGCGAAGATGATAATCAACTTTAAACTCTTGTACATTTCTGATGAAAGTGTAAATTGGTACAACTTTCATAAAAATTTCTTTTTTTTTCAAAATCTAGTAAACATAAACTTGTGTGTATCTTACATAAAATTCAATACAGGGAATATATTAAAAAATAATCTATACATGTGGTCAGCAAATGAAAAATTAAAAAGTGGCTACAACTATACCATTTTTAGTAGTAAAAAACTAGAAATAATTCAATTATGTATCAGTAGTATAATTGATAATTTGTGATATAACTTCAGAATAGAATACTGTATCTACAGTTACAGAGAACTATCTGTAACATCAAAAAATGATTTTTACCAACAAATACTGATTGGGTGAAGTCATACACAAAAATAACATAGTATATGATTCCATTTAAATATCAAAGATAATCACAGCTAATGGATACTATTGGAAGTTGGAATAATGATTAATTACACTGAAAGGAAAAGAGTTGCTGGAGGTGGAAGGTAAGAAAACACTTGGGTTAATGATGACATTCTGTTTGTTCATTTGTGTATTGATTATGTAATATGTTAAAACAAAAAATTCATCAAGCTGGACATAACTTGTCTACTTTGTCTATGAATGTATTATTCAGTAAAAATATGTGTTTATATATATGCATACATGCATGTGTTTATTTTTCCTATGTGTTCAACATTACACTCTGTTGGGTATTTGTACCTCCAACACCCATAGAGAGCCATTTTTCTTTGGATGCAATGGAAGTGCACACTAAAATATTATTAAATCTATGCAGATGGTCTATAAAGACACTTCAGATGTCAACCCTAGATTTGTTGATATACTTTACAAGACATTTATTTTTCAATAGTTAGGATTTAAATGATCAATTTCTTCAAGACATTTAGTCCATTGCCCCCCTTCTCAGTTCTGCCTCTCTATTCATCACCAGGTATATCTCTTTGGTAGTTGTAGAAGAAGACAGCATTAGCAATATAAGTTAGTATGCAAAATGAGAAGTTGAGTTTTGTGATAAGAAAATATTAATTAATAAAATGTAAAATAATCTAGGTCAGGAACAAACTCAATTTGGGGGAAGAAACAGTATTTGATGGACACCACTTAATAAGTATCATTGTCAAAAATACCAAACCTGAATCTGATTAAAGCTCTTGATCAAAAATTGGTCAATTTTAGATGATGAGGGAGACAGAGGAAAAAAAATCACACTTATAGGAAATGAGAAATTCAGACAGTGAAATGCTCTACAGATTAAGATTTAAAAACAAAAATTTTCATAGGAAAAAACACGAAGGCATAATTTATAGATTGAAAGAGAATTAAAGATGTATCAACAATTAAAGTGAATAGACCTTTTTTGAATTGTGAGTAAATTTTTTCTTAATTTAAAGATAACTGATATATATGATTATAGAAAGGTCTTAGTGCTATTTTCCAGGTAGCATAGCTGTATGATGACTTTATAGCTTTTTTAAGTTTCTTTGCTTTCTAGAAATACATATAATATTTACAGGTAAAAATGTATATATGGGATTTGCATTAAAATAAAATGGGATGAAGGGTAGAAAGGAGAATAATATAGATGGAACAGGATTGGATAAGTAGTTGATGAAAGTTTCACATAAGCGTTATAATGCTTATTTTCATTGTGATTTATTATACTACTGTCTGTATTTTATTATGTTAGAAATTTTTCATAATATACATAGAAATATTAAGTAAATTAAAACAGAGGCAGTATCCTTGAGTGCTTTTGAGCTTACATAGAGTTATGCACAAAGATAAGAAAGTAGTAAAATTATTAAGGTGATATTAGATTGACATAAATATGTGAATGTGAATCTTTGATTCAAGAACATTGTATTTGAAAATTGATTATTCATGAAAGTCAAAGGGTGAGAGAAGGGCACATGAACAACTACTTTTTCAAAAAAGCCAAGAACAAAACAACACATTCTTCACTTTATGCCTTTGTGAATTAGCCACGATATCAAGTTGTTGGAGAGGCACTTTAATTTGATACCTTTTGTGCTTTGGGGATACTTTTTACTGGGTTAAAATTGCTGCTGTTAGAAAAATCAGTGTCAACCATGCAGTTATGTTGACCCTCTGGGCGAAGGTGAGATGAGAGGGTCAGGCCGAGAAATGAAGACAAGAGGGGAAACGTGCAAAAACTGGAGTACAATGTCAGAGAAAACTTTCCTTTTTTTAATGAGCTGGATTTTCTTCCTTATACCGAGAAAGGCATGCTATGCTTTGTCTCAGGAGACAGCAGAGAAACATCTCTTGCTGCCCTCTGCTAGTATCCTGATCATCAGTGTCAACAGAGAAGCCCAGTTCGCCTTTGGTAGCAGCAGAGAAATTGAGAGCTGTTCCAGATCAGCCCAATTACAGTTTATGGAGCCTGGCCCCTGAGAAATGGAGAGATCTGCACTTTGTCCTTTCATAGTTCGCAAGGATTCACTCTCTCTCAGTTATCCTGACCCCTCAAAAGCATCCTTCACATGGTTGTTTTATTGAGAAAGAGATTATTTGAGTTCTGGCTCTTTATTTGCTACTTTTCCTCAGAGTTTGAGTTTCTTGATTTGTAAATGGGGGACTTGAAACTAATAGTTTGTAGTTTTCATTGAACTTCTATCAGTCTCTAAATTCACATTCTCTGACTACCTCAGAAGTTTGGAGAGCTTCTTCGTAGTTCCTCCTCTTGAGAGATTTAGAGGTAAATCCTAGGATGATTCTTGTATTTAAGTTGTACACAGTTTGTTTTGGTTCTCTTCTGGGTTTTTTTTTTTCCTTTCATTTTATGCTTGTTTTATTTTGCTTTGTTTTCTATAGCTATGATACCTCTTAGATGTTACAGAGAGTCTACATGCATAACCTTCCCCTATTCTTTCAATACCGGGTATTCCCAGATGTTTCATTGCTCTGAAATCCATCCTCATATGTGTAGAATTGTATACGTAAAGTCCTATTATCATAATCCTTTTCCCAAACACAACTCCAGATCCCAATTTTCCTAGAGGAAAATTTATTCTTACCTATGATTCTTTCTACCTTTCTTTTACAGAAATTTCCACAGTTCACAATGTAATTGTTTAAATATGTTTCACTAAAGTGCAATACAAAACATTGCATCACATTATTTTTCTTGCATAGTCTTCTAAGCAAGAAATTTACTCTTTGTTTTGAGATCTACTGATTCTGAATTGCCCATGTACCCCAAGTAATACTTAGTCCAAAGGATAATTTCAATCTGTTTGTTGTGGCACAGACCTATAATCTCAGTACTTGGGAGACTGAGACAGGAGAATTGCAGGCTACAGGCCAGACACAATTTAGCAAGATCCTGTCTCAAATTAAAACAATAAAAATGGCTGAGGGTGTAACTTGAAAGTAGAATGGCTCTGGGTTCAACTCCCAATTTAAAAAAGAAAAAAAAAGAATAATTTCAGATGACAGGCATAAAAGAGGAGACAACTGGGAAGGTCATGTAGTCGGCTCACATACTGACTTTGGTTTGCTAGCTGGCATCACTATTAAATGTTAGTCCTATACAGAACGCTATGGTTATGTTCCTCCTCATTTCAGTTTCTTTTAGCCCATATTTGAGCTAAAGTTTTATATTTGTGTCCCCCAAAGCCCAGTTTTTATGACGTAGGACTGGACAAAGAAGCTTCTAGTTTTGTTCATATATTCTATCATAATTATTTCTGACTCATGAATTCTGATCACTCGTTTAGCAACCCGGTTAACAGCTTGTACTCACTTTTCTCCCTGCCAATTCCCCTTTGCTATCTTCCTCCACTAGTGAATATTAGTCAGATTTATCTAGTCAACTCTGACATGTTTCTCAAATTTTAGCTCCACAAGAGGCAAGGATGAAATTTATTGCCGTTCCTTCCCATAAATGTCCCCAGTATCTTAGAAAAAATAGTTCTATCTTATCCTTTGAGCTTTGTATATCAAGATAAAAGGTCACTGTAGACACACACACCACACACACACACACACACACACACACACACACACACACACCCAAACACACACACACACATAGAATCAAAATGTAGTTACCCTTTTTTTCTGTGCAAGGGGATGCCTGCCAATGTTGGGTTTTTATACTTCGGGAAGGCTATATGTGTGCATGTATTTTGGGAGAGTTGTTTCATTTTCCTCCTGGTAAAGAACATTTTCTTCAGGTAGAATAGTTATAACGATTGCTGTTATAATGCCTAAAAATTACATTTTCACTAGCCATTATAATATTTATATGATTATTTGTGCAATTGTTGATTACTATATGTCTTTCCAATGATTAATAGTTGCATGAACACAGGAAACATATCATCCTTATTCTTCTTCACCAGTAAGATGAGAAGACACATGATATGTGCTCAGAATGCATTTGTTGAATGAATTAATGAACAGCATATAGATCCCCAAAGATTTTTATGAAATATAAACTATACATCAAAAACATGAGAAAGAGTTAGCAGGTAGAGGGAATAGTATACACAGTATATTGGAAATATGTGACCTGAGCATAGCTAGGAGAGGATGGAAAGTGTAAATATCATAAAGATACCCAGAAACATTACTGTGAATTTAGACTTTATTCTAAGGTCAGTGGGAATATTTTAAAGAGTAAAACAAAATGAATTTTAGAAAGATTGTTCTGGCTTCAATATAGATAATTAATTGGAAATGATCAAAACTTGGGTCCACCTTAGTAATCTAGGCAGGAAATCACAAAATTAGAGTACTAACAAAAGAATAATAATGAGAGAATAATAGAAAGACTAAACATATATTTAGAACCTAGAGTTGACAAGCCTTATAATTTATTATAGAGAGAGGTAAGGAAAAAAGATGAGTCAAGGTTAATATTAAGGAGTGTGTGTGTGTGTGTGTGTGTGTGTGTGTGTGTGTGTGTGTTCATTTGTGTGATACTAAGGATGAAACCCAGAGGCATCACACTCCCAGCCCTATTTTATTATTATTTTTATTTTTTGGAACAGGGTATCACTACATTGCCAAGGGCCTTTCTAAGTTACTGAGACTGGTTTTTTAATGTGCTATCCTCCTGTCTCAATCTCCTAGGTACTGAGATAATAAGCATGTGTCACCATACCAAGATTAATGTTAAGATTTTTGGTTAAACAACTGGAAGGATGATCGTATGAAGCAGATTCTGTGTTCAATGATCACCAACTTGTTTGAGCTCAGTGAGACAAAATTCTCACAAATGTAAACACAGAAGTTGTGAAAAGCTAATTTATTGCTTTCAGATGGGCAGTGCAGGAAGAAACAACAGCAGTCTGAGGTGCACTGTGATGGATTCTTCAAAGCTCAGGAAAGTTTCCAAGGGCAGATAATATTTTTTCTGCACATTTCATACTTACACTATAGCTCAAGACCCTTGAAAACATTTCCCCACCTGAGTTTCATACCTCAGGGAGATGTGAGTCACTGGGTTCAAGCATCAAAGGACATACTGGAGTAGGACAAGAAAGAGCTTAGGCTCTTTTGGACAACCCTTCCCGATCTCAGAAGGTTGCATTCCCAGCACATTCCCAACACAGTTATTTTTGAGAACCACAAGTAAGAATGAAGATAAAACTGAGTCAGTCCAATGCTACCTACAGAACAGTCCTGTACAAGGTACCTTTCATGGTGGAAAAATAGCAAAACACCAGAGGAGAGAAGGAAGATTGAATTTCATCTCAGATCTTGATTTTGGTTATACAAGCTGTTGGCTCTGTGTGTATGAAGCCAGGAAACAGATATGGAGTAGAGATATGAATTTAGAAACATTCAATATATGGCTCAGAAATGGCAAAAAGTTTTCAGCTGCTGTTTCTACTCATGAATATTGTAGCATTTTCCTGGGGTGCTGAGTTGCAAAATGACTTTAAAGCAATATTCATTCATAGTGGGGAACAAAAAAAGGTGTTAATTGATTAGCAAAGTTTGGCATGCACATAGAGAGAAGTGGGAATGGAAACATATTTGTAGCATTCATCTATTCTGATCTGGATGGTAATTAATGCCATGGGATATATGAAATTATACAAAGCACAAATATAGAATGAAAATGAAAAGCAGTTAGAGTAGATTTCTGAAGTTCTCCTACATTTTAGAAGCAGAAAGAAGAATTTTGGTTTCTGTTGGTTTAGAGAATGTACTAGGAATGATTCTTGTGCTATAATTTGATCATTACTGCAAATTGTGTGAGGGTGCAGCAGTCAGAGTCCAAAATGCTAGGATAATTACTTGACTTTACTTATATCTTTAATATGAAACCTTCAGATTTTCAATCTAAAGCAGCACTGTCCTATAAAAACTAAAATATACTCATAGATATAAAATTTTATTTTCTAGTAGGCATATTATTAAAAACCAAAAAAAGTACAAATTGAAGTGTGATCTTGTGTGCCTGTAGTCTCAATATTTTCAAGGCTGAGATAGAAGGATCATGGGTTTGAGACCAGCCTCAGCTTGGCTTTTATCCTATCAGTGTGATAAGCCTAACCAAGCCTCAGCTTGGCTTCTATCCTTATCAACATTATAAAACCCCTGAGGATCCTGCTCTCATACTTGTGGTTCAGGTAACAGAAAAGAAAAAAAAAGGTTAATGGGAAAAACAGGTGCACCTTGTGGCTGTGACAATGTGAACTAGAGAAAAGAGATGAGTTGATGGGGTGACAATGTGAACTAGAGAAAAGAGATGAGTTGATGGGGAGAGAAGAATATAGAAGATGAGAGCAAAGAGAGAGACTAGAAGACTAGAAGACAATCTACAAAGAAAGGAGCAAGGCCTTAACAATAATGTTGTGCTTTTAGAAAGAGAAATATATATGTAATGAAATATATTTCTTTGAGGGTAGAACAACAACAAAAACTCCCAACAGGTACAAAACAATGTACTATATACAATTGAAGAGTAGGTTTTTCATTGATGAGGACAATAATTGTATCAGGGATGCTATTTTTAATAACTATTTTTTTTGCTAATTTATTTCCTTGAATTGGAATATGTCCATGAAACCCTAATTCACTTCAACAGAATTGTACTGTATTTTGCTTCTGCACCAAAGAAACTGTTTGAAAACTTGGACTGTGTATTTATGGGTTGTGTTGCCAAGCTATAGTGGCAATATCTTTTGAGACATTCAGCGGGGTTGACTTTGTCAAGTGTAACAAAGGATATTTCCAATGCTGGGGGCTTGGCAAAATCCTCAGTATGGTTTGCCAGGTGCCGCTCCATCAATTTTTAACACCCATTTTTTTAAGAGACATTTAATCCATACTTATTTCTTACTGCTTTACTTCTTAACTCATCAAAATGTTGTATTTCAAGTGCTTTTTGATGTGTATGATACCTTTGGGCTTTTTTCCCTTCTTCTGCAAAACAGGAAGTTAGTGTTAGCCAAGAGGATAAAAGAGTGGAGAAAATCCTTGAATTCTGAAAAGGGTGTTGGTTCCAATTGCACAAGCTTTGAGGTTTGAATATAATTGAAATTATTATCAACAAAAGTAGAAAAATTGACTTGTGCATGGTTTTTTATATAATCACAGATGCAGTGTGGGAAGAGACTGTAGGTCATCTAATCTCATCCACTACTGAGGGACTTAATCTGCTGTAAATGTCCCAAAACATTATTGCCACCACTTGGGCTGAATACATCTGGTAACAAGCGATGGTTCTAACCTTGAACTCTTTTCCACTCTAGAGTCGCAAGCCTTTGGCTTTGATGTCCCTTGCTTGGTCACACAGAATCCATGTTTCTCCTCTGCTACCTGACAGGCTTTTCAAATGTTTAAGGACAACTATATTGTCTCTATGATTCTCATTTGAAATTTACAATTCTTTTAAGTACTTACATAGCTAAGTTAGAAGTCCATCTAATAATCAATTGAATCCTTTTCATGAACCAATATTGTTTTTAAATTTTGTCATTCAACATTAAGCAATCTTTAGCCTGCCAAATTTGGAGATACTGACCATGAAGGAAATGATGGTGGAATGATACAGGGCAGAGTTGTAGCCTTGGGTACAATTGGGGGGGCATTTGAGTAAAATTAAGGGGGTAGAGCAGGGATCAATGACACATACCTTAAAACCCAGTATTTGGGAGGCTGACACAGGAGACTCTCAGGTTTGAGGCTAGCTTCAGCAATTTAGCAAGATCCTTGGAAAATTGATGAGACTGTACTTCAAAAATGAAAAAATGAAAAAGGTTCGTGGTGTTGCTCAGAAGTAGAATGCCCCTGGATTCAATCCCCAGTACTAAAAATAAAATATAATATAAAATAAATTATGGTATTGATGGAAGCACCCAGGTGGGTGCTAAGTAATTTTTTACCCCTAGCTAATGAATCGAAAGACTGCAAATATATTTCTAGACATCATATTATATTCTATTATTGTACACATCTCTATTATCACTTTTCTCATTTCACACACATACAAGCACACACACGCACACATACACACATATATACATACATAAGGTACAAGAACCATCTGCACAACTCAACTTATGGAATTAGTGACTCTATGATTTTTTGGACCTAAAATGAATACTAAATAATTAGAAAGTAATAGTAAATGAGGACAACACGGAGCTCATTATATACATACGCGTACATACATACATATAATTTCCCTCACACGTCATATTTGTGGTAGTTAATATCTTGAATTTACTAAACAATTATAGCAAGTTCACTACTTAACATAACAGAATTTGAAACAAATCACCCTGAAGGTGTTTTAAAAATGTATAAGGAAAGGGCAGTGAGGTTAGAGAGCTCTAAGGTTCTCATCATGATGGGTTTATGAGACTTTACAGGTACCATATGGACTTCTCAAACACAATCTTATTTCCTTTATCCAAACGTATGTTAATGGGATTCTAAAGTTATAATGTTTGAAACAGAAGAAATACAAAGAGAAGAAATATATCCTTCATTTTGATTGTATAGTATGTACTACAGAATTTACTTTTAACATCCTAAATTGTGCACAGGTCTTGAACTACCTCAGCTGAAATTCTTCTCTGACATAGGTTCATTCATAGTACCGTTTCAATTTTTGATACATGTAACTTAAATGGGGTGTGATGTCAGAAATCTGTTTTACACTAAAACCAATAGTTTGCAATCCAACTGTCAGTACTAACAGCTTGGTAAAGTTGTAAAAGTTACTTATGTTCTAGCTCAGTTTTCTGTTGAAAGAGAATAAAATTTACCTCTTAAGAGTGTGTGTGTGTGTGTGTGTGTGTGTGTGTGTGTGTGTGAGAGAGAGAGAGAGAGAGAGAGAGAGAGAGAGAGAGAGAGAGAGAGAGATGATGGAGGGGGGATTAAATTTAAAAAAGGCATGTCATCATTTAAATTTGAAGTACTTGGAGACATCTATGTTGTTTACCATAATGTCTGACCTGTAGTCATCTTTTAATAGGCATTTATGTCTTATCTTTCCACCACCAGTGACTATTTTATGTAGATTTAGTAAGCTTTATTTTCTATCTAGCAAACTATAGTTGAAAACCAAATCAAACATCCCCTCTTGGCTGCTAATTAAAATTTCTGAAAAGAAAGAAGCATGGATCTACAGATCTAACTAGAGATTTCCTCTAACAAAAACAGGATGTATTTCCTATCCTCTGATTTTATTCTCCATACACCCATGCACCTCCCAAACCTCCTAGAAATACCCAAGGCTTTGGGGAAATTTTAATACCATATCCATAGTAATTCTGTAATGTGACTCAGAACCACCATTTAAACCTAGCAGCCCATGTTACACATAATTATAAATCTTGAGAATCAATTATATTAATGTCTAGGATCAAGAAATTTGTATACTAGTGCTGCTTTTATTTTTTGAAATTGCCTTATAAGAATATTAGGATAAAATATTGGTAAAGTATAAAGAAAAATTGACACATTTTGGATGAAACAATTATCTTTCAATGAAAGCTAAAATAATTTATTCAAAAAATGAGATTCATTGAATTAGTATAATAAGGGAGATAAATATGGAATAATGTAAAATGATGTCACTTACATAGCCAGGCATGGTGGTGCACGCCACCTGTAATACCATTACTTGGGAGGCTGACACAGGAAGATTGCAGGTTAGTGGTCAGCCTCAGCAACTTAGCAAGACCATCAACAAATTAGTGAGAACCTGTTTTGAAAATAAAATGGGCTGGGAGTGTATCTCAGAGGCAAAACACCTTTGGGTTCAATATCCAGTACTATTACTACTACCACTACTACTACTACTACTAATTATTATTACATTCACGTAAGTTAGGAAAAAACAAATATAAAATATAAGAAAATTATAATTGTATGTGTACTAAAAACCATAACTAAGGAAAACTATTTAAAAATTAAATAGAAGTTATCTGAAAATAAGTCTGAACAGGAATGAAAGATATACATGAATTTCTGTTAAATTCTGAAAGGCAGAGTATTTAAACAAAAGTGACTAAGCATTGAACCTGTCAAATATTAGGATAACATTCAAATTTTACTAAATACAATATTTGTGGGTCAGAATGAGGATCCTGAAATGGGATGGATTATGTTGCCTACATGAAAAGATTACCTAAATCACAGAAAAATAAAGGAAATTTCCAGCCCACTCTCATTAATTACTACAATTTATGCCTCTTATGTATATAAACAAAATTTTCCATAATGGGAAAATGTTGCTTCCATAAAAATATGTATAATATTATATGAAAAATAATTCTAGAGATTTCTGCCAAAAAAAGCAAATCTGTTTGGAAATTTTAGATTTTCACAAAAGGAGGTAAGGGGAAATACCTGTTATGTTCACAAAATAGTATCAAGGGGAGATAAATCAGCAATTTTCAAGCTTTTACAAAACTGTTCATATTGTCACATTTGGGTAAATGAATTAGAAGAGCGGATAAAAGGAAGAATGCTTCCATACACAATTTTTCTGATACATGCATTTATTTATTAGGCTATCAAAGAGAGCTAATCTCAATGGATTCACTTAGTAGTAGAAATTATTGCAGAACAGAAAGCTTACATAATCCATTATGAGTTAGAATTTTTTTAGCAAACCACCTAATTAAAAGTTCTTTCTTTCTTAAACTGCTTAATAAGGAGCTGCATCATGACTCCTGGAGTGAATCAGGAGTTTTCAAGGATTTAAAGATGAAGTAAGTAAATGCCTAGCATGATATCTCATTAACCATCACACAGTGCCTTGGGGGTCAAAATAACACAAACATTGTAATGTACTGCAATAAAATTGGAAAGCATTGATGACTACCAGCCCCATTCCAGAAAGCTGCCCTTTTTAGTGCTCTTTTCCTCCCTTGGACATATATTTTAAAAATTTTATAGCTAAAGTAAAATTTTCTGTTGGTAATTTTCTTGAAAAAATGTGTATTGTTTGCATGTGAACATACTAGACCCAGCTATAGGACTCAATCTGTTACTTTTATCACCATGCATCCATGTTGCTTTGTGAATATCTTGTCTGTTGCATCTAACTCGAGAGTCCTTCTCCATGGAATGTATACATCACTTTTGATCTAATCTCTCCCCAGGCCATGGATGCTCTTCAACCTACTATTATTATATATAACAGTATTCTAGTGAGCATCTACCTCAATGCCTTCTTTTGAAATATGTAAAAAGTCTTCATATATGAGCTAAACTGCTAGCTCAGAGAGTATATAGTTAATGGGCAAATTTCTGTCAGAAGACAGAATTTTTGTCAGAAGACAAATTTCTGTCAGAAGACCACCACAATTGCACATGCTTGCAATCCCACCCTAATATCTGCTAACCTTATTTGGCATTTTTCAAGCTAATATCTCTAGTTGCAAAGTGATACTTTAACTGCACTTTTCTAGTTATTAATAATTTGAGCTTTTATTAATATACTGCAAGCTTTTGAGTTTCCTTATTCCAGACTACTGTGTCCTCTGCTCATTTTTCTCTTGTGGTTATTTTTTTTTCTTATTTATTTTCAAGAAATTCTTTATATTCAAGATATTAGTCTCTAGTTTTTATAAATCAAAAAAATCTCCCAGTTTGTTATCTGTTTTCAAAATTTGTCCATAATATTTTCTAATGAATAGGATTCTGAATTTTGAATTTTATAGTTTATGATTTGTGAATTATTGTTCCCCCATAACAGTATTGCAGATATGTTTTTATATGTGCTGTCATTAATTTAACAATTTTACCTTTGTATGTATGTATTTAATCCATTGGGAGTTCATGTGTAAATGATCTTTATTATGTATCTAAATTTATTTATCTTCATATCATGAGGCATAGAAACATCCTTTACTTTCTCCCATTGATTTTGATATTGATTAATATGTGTTAAGTTTCTGAAGTCATAGGAACATCATATATAAGTGATCTGTCATTAAACACTCTACTCTATTCCCTGATTGTTCTATTTGTCTGCTTTTGTGTGAAAACCACACTATATCACCATGTCACTGAAGTGTGTCATCCTTTCTGAAAGGCAATCTCACACCCCAAATTTGCACTTTGTTTCAAAGTTGACTTTATTTTTCTATATAAATATTATACTAGGGATTGAACCCAGGTGTGTTCTGCAACTGACTCTATTCATAGCCTTTTAAAATTATTTATTTATTTTATTATTCACTGAGACAGGTTTTTGCTAAGTTGACCAGGATGGCCTGAAACTTGTGATCATACTGCCTCAGCCACCCACGTTGTTGGAATTATAGACATGTGCCACCGTGCTTGGCTTCTTTCATAAAACTTTGGTAATGAGTTTATCAAGCTCCTTCAAGTAGGATTAAGTCGAAATTTTAAATAAGACTTCTTTTACTATATAGATAATAGGTTAAGACTAGCATTTAGCATCTCATCCAAAATCATGGGATTAAATTTTTCCATCTTACTGATTTGTGTGATGTATATGTGTGGGTTACTAAGGACTGAAACCAGGGACATTATATCTCTGAGCTACACCCCACTCCTTTTTCTCCTTGTTTTTGTTTGTTCATTTGTTTGTTTTTGCAATTGTTAAAGTTTATTGTCTAAAACTCATTAGGCTAGCCAGTCATGGCATTCTTTGGCTAATCATTTTTTATATTTCCTAAGTATATCTTATATTGCTGAATGTTACAGTAACTATATTACTGAATTTTTGAAAAAAAATTAAAAAATATTTTATTGGTGGATTATAATCATATGCCTCAAAGAGGTACAGTATGGTAGAAGCATACATGCACACATCACTCATTTAGCCCTTCCCTAATTCCCACTTCATTCCCTTCCCCCTCCTTCCTTCTCAGCTTTGGGGTAATGAATGGCTTTAATATATATGTGAATATACATCATATGCATTAGGGTGTTTCCCTCTCCCCCCTCCCATCTCCCCCAGTAAGGTTACCTTTTTTACTCATCTAAGGTTTCCCCTTCTTTGTCTAGAGTCCTTTTATGTCCCATTTTCTCCCTAACTTCAACATATTAGGGAAAGCATCAGACTTTTTACTTTGTCACTGACTAATCTCATTTAGCATAATGTTCTCCAGTTTCATCCATTTCCCTGCAAATGACATAATTTTGTTCTTCTTTATGGCTGAGTAAAATTCCATTTTGTTCATATCCCATAGTTTTGTAATCCATTCATCTGTTGATGGACATCTCAGCTGGTTTCATAGTTGGCAATTGTGAATTGTGCAACTATAAACATAGATATACATGCATCAGTATGATAGTTTGGTTTCCATTCTTTTGGATAGATACCCACAAGTAATATTGCTGGGTTATATGATAGGTTCATTCCCATTCTTCAGAAAATCCTCCATACTGTTTTCCAAAGTGGTTGTGCTACTCTGCAATCCTACCAGCAATGTATTATAGTTTCTAATTCTCCACACCCTAGTAAGTATTTGTTGTTACTTGTATTTTTAATGATTGCCATTCTAATTGGGGTTACGTGAAATCTCAGGGTAGTTTCGATTTACTTCTCTGTGATTGCTATTGATGTTGAACATTTTTTCATACATTTATCAACCATTTGTATTTCTTATTTTAGTTCACTTGCCCATTTTTCGATTGGGTTATTTGTTTCCTTAGTGGTGAGTTTCTTGAGTTCTCTGTATATTCTAGATATTAGTCCTCTATTGGAGGAGTAGCTGGCAACAATTTTCTCCCATTCTGTCGAAATGGAAGGATCAAACATCAACATCATAAAGGCCTACAGCCAACATCATATTAGATGGAGAAAAACTAAAATTGTTCCCTATAAAAACAAAAGCAAGACAAGGATGTCCTCTATCACCACTTCTTTTCAATATAGTACTTGAGACTCTAGCCAGAGCAATCAGGCAAGAGAAGGAAATAAAATGGTACAAATAAGAAAAGAGAAACTAAAACTTTATCTATTTGCAGATGCTATCATACTATATTTAGAAGACCCAACAAACTCCATCAAAAGGCTTACAAAACTAATCAACCAGTTCATCAGTGTTTAGATACAAAATCAATCTTAAAACTTTAAAACTTTCCTGTATGCTAACCATAAATCCAATTTAAAAAATCAAGAAAATGCTTCCACTCATGATATCCCACCAAAAATAAAATACTTAGAAATAAACCTAACCAAGAAGGTAAAAAGAGCTCTATGAAGAAAATTATGTATCATTTAAAAAAGAAATTGAAGAATATCTTAGAAGATGGAAAAATCTTCCATGATCTTAGGCAGAATAAACATCATCAAAATGGCCATTATTCCAAAAGTAACCTACAGATTCAATGCAATGCCTATTAAATTACCAAGTTCTTTCTTCACAGACATAGAAAAAAATCTATTTTATTTGGAACAATAACAACAAAAAGAACAGAATAGAGAAAGTAGTTCTCAAGAGCAAGAACCATGAAGGAGGTACCATAGCATCTCACTTCAAACTATACTACAAAGCCACAGTAATAAAAACCACATGGTATTACAGACATATAGACCAATGGAGCAGAATAGAACACTCAGAAACAAACCCACACACTTAAAGTCAATCTATTTTTGACAAAGGGACCAAAAACACACACTGGAAAAAAGCCACTTCAACAAATAGTGTTGACAAAATTGGTTAACACCAATATGCAGAAAAAATGGAAATAAACCCCACTCTCTCACCCTACACATGAGTCAATTCAAGATTAATCAAAGACCTAAAAATTAGAACAGAGATCTTGCAACTACCTGAAGAGGGCATAGGTCTAACTCTTCAATGCATAAAGACAGAGGTAAAAACTTTCTCAACAAGGCCCAAAAGGCACAAGAAATTAAAAGGAAAATCAATATATGAGATTACATTAAACTGAAGAGCTTCTGTGCAACAGAGGAAACTATCAAGATTCTCTTCGTTTTGAAACAGGGTCTCATTAGGTTGCTAAAAGCCTCACCAAATTGCTTAGGTTGGCCCAGAACCTGTATTCTTCCTGTCTCAGTCTCCAAAGTACTGAGATTACTGGCATGTGCAGTAATCTGGATTGTCTTTCGCTATTTAAAAAATAGTTTGTGATAATAGAGCCCTTCACAAATTAAGACATTCATTTATATTCCTTGTTTGCAAAAAGTTGCTTTTATTTATTTATTTATTTATTTATTGCGGTACTGGGGATTGAACTCAGGGGCATTCTACCTCTGAGCTACACCCCCAGCCCTATTTTTTGTTCTTTATTTTGAAACCGAGTTTCACTAAGTTGCGGAGTGCCTCACTAGGTAGCTGAGGCTGGCCGCGAACCCGGATCCTCCAGTCTCAGCCTCCCGAATGCTGGGATTACAAGCGTGTGCCACCACGCCCGGCTAAAAAAGTTGCTTTTAAATAAAACATAGATGTTGATTTTTTGAACCAACATTTAATTTAACTATAGGATACATTTAGAAAAATGTACAAACCACTAGTACAGCTCAAGGATATATGTTCTGCTTTGCTTTATTTTTAAATAAAAGGCTTATTTGGAACAATTTTACAGAAAAATACAAATATTGTACAGAGTTACCTAATGCACCTCTAATTTTATCATCTTAATTATTGTGGTGATTTATTAAAACTATCTCATTAACTTAACTAAATTCTAGCTTCTATTTAAATGTTCTCAGTTTTCCCATTATTGGTCTTTCTTTGATCTAGGATCCAATCCAGGATGGGCCTCAGTCTTCTCTGTTGGTCATAATCTTTCAGTCATTTCTTAATTTTTATGATTTTGATGATTTTGCACAATTTGTGATTGTATGATTTACTTTCTCATGGGTATCTTGAGGTTATTTGTTTGTGAAAATATTATGACAGAGGTAAGTTGCTCTTCCCAGCACATCATATTAGGTTGTGAGTAGCATCTACCTGTCACAATGAGTGATGTCGACCTCAATCAAAGGTGTCTCCAGTTCTCTGCCCTCCTCCACTCATTGTTACCTTCTGTTCTCTGGAAGGAAGACATTAAGTCTATCCCAAACCTGAAAAGCATAAGGAGGCTGAGCTCTACTTTCTGGAGAAGGGATAATATCTACATATAGTGCTTAAAAAACAATTTTAATGGAGACGTCTATCTTACCATTTATTTATTCGATCATTTAATTATGTCAGCAAGGTCTCATGTATAAATATTTTATACTTTGGATTATAATGCAATACGTAATATTTTATGGCTGTTGTTATTTCAATCTATTTTACCTTTAACCATTGAAGTTCTTTCAGGTCGACGTAGATGTCTCTTTGATGTTCCATCCTTTTATTTATTTATTTATTGGTAATATTTCCTTATGTTCTGGTCCTACTAGCTATTCTTAGTCCATCTTCTATTTTCTTTGTTCCATCTTTATACTCTTCTTTATCTTCAAAAACTTCAGATTCCTGTATTTGCAGAATGGTGTTTTGAAACCAATGATTGTGTCCTCAAAAAGGTTGGTACAACTGAGAGATTCAGAATTTTGTCAAAAATTCTTTCAATGTTAAGGAAACCATATATGACTTTTTAGTATTTCCTTTTACTATTTGGGCATGTAATACTGATATGCTTTATTTAGTGAATCTTCCTTATATTTTACATATATGAGGTTTGATTATTGAATATAATTTAATATACCATTGAATTTCTTTATATGTTATAATTTTATTTCCTTCATCACTACCTGACTTCATACTCTACTACAAAGCCACAGTAATAAATACAGCATGGTATTGACACAGAAACAGACACATAGAGCAATGGAGTAGAATAGAAGATTCAGAAACAAACCCATATACTTACACAGTCAATTGATTTTTCACAAAAGAGCCAAAAATATACACTGGAAAAAGATAGCCTTTTTAACAAATGGTGTTGGCAAAACTGGTTAACCATATGCAAGAAAATGGAAATAAACCCCAGTTTCTCACCCTGCACAAGAGTCAATTCAAGATGGATCAAAGACCTGAAAGTTAGGCCAGAGACCTGCAGCTACTTTAATAGGGCATAGGCCCAACACTTAAACACATAGGCACAGGTAAAAACTTTCTCAACAAGACCCCAAAGGCACAAGAAATTCAAAGGAAGCTCAACATGGGACTGCATTAAACTGAAGAGCTTCTATGAAGCAAAGAAGCTATCAAGAACCTCAACAGAGAGCCCAACAGAGTGAGAGAAAATTTTTGCCAGCTACTCCTCTGATAGAGGACTAATATCTAGAATATACAGAGACTCAAGAAACTCACAACCAAGAAAACAAATAACCCAATCAAAAAATGGGCAAAGGATCTAAATAGACACCTCACAAAAGAAGAAATATAAGTGGCCAATAAGTGTATGAGGAAATGTTCAACATCATTAGCAATTAGAGAGGTGCAAATCAAAACTACCTTGAGACTTCACCTAACCCCAATTAGAATAGCAATCATCAAAAACATGAACAACAACAAATGCTGGCGGAGGTGTGGAGAAGTGGGAACCCTAATACATTGCTGGTGGGATTGCAGATTAGTGCAACCACTTTGGAAAACAGTATGGAGGATCCTCAGATGAATGGGAATGAACCTACCCTATGATCCAGCAATACTACTTCTGGGTATCTACCCAAAAGAATGGAACCAAACTATCAAACAGATGCATGTGTATCAATCTTTATAGTTGTACAATTTACAATTTGCAAACTATGGAACCAGCCAAGATGTCCATCAGCAGATGAATGCATTACAAAACTATGGGATATGTATACAGTGGAATTTTACTCAGCCATAAAGAACAAAATCATGTTATTTGCAGGGAAATAGATGGAACTAGAAAGCATTATGTTAAGTGAGATTAGTCAGTCACAAAAAGTAAAAAATTGAGGGGGGGGGAATACCCTAATGCACATGATGTACTTTCACAAACATACCAAAGTCAATCACTAAACTGAACTTGTAAAGGAGGGAGGGTGAGGGAGTGGGGCGGGAATTGGAGAAGGATTAAATAAGAAATGTGTCCATGTATATCTTTACCAGCTTGTACCTAACAAAGATGTATGATTACAATGAACCAATAAAAAAAATTTAAAAAGCAGTGTTTAGTTCTAAATTTTGGTTAAGTTAAATTATCAGCCTTTTAAATGGTTCTTGCTTCCAAGACTTTTTTGTCTATTTCTAGGTTACCTTTGCATTTTCATATTAATTATAGAATAGATTTGAATATGTCTACTAAAATTTTTGCTGGAAATTTACTGAGAATAGAAGTGAATTTGTAGAACAGTTTCAGGAGAATCAACACTTAATAATAATGAAACTTTCAAAGAATGAATACAAAATACATCTCCTTTTACTTTGACATCTTTGGTTTCTCTTAGAAGTATTTTTAAGTTTTAAGCTTACAGGGCCTAAGCATTTTATTAGATTTATCACTAAATACTATATTTTTATGTTATTATAAATGGTATTATTTTTCATTTTGATTTCTGAATATTTATTGTAGTATATAGAAAATAATTATATTGCTTTTTATTTATTGTTCCTATATCCTGAAACCCTGTTAAATACACACATTAAATCACCTTTTTTGTTGTTGTTGCAAGCTCAATAGGACTTTTTAAAGTAGATGATTATATATACAGATAAAAAGTTTTGTTATTCTTTTGTAATCTAGATATGTTACATGATTCTATATCTTATTCCACTGATAAGAATCTCCAGCATAATATTTAATGGAAATGGTAAGAGGAAGAATCTTTGTCCTATTCCTGATTTTAAGGAAGAAAACACTTGGATTTACATCAGCAAATTAAGCGATGTATGTTTTTCTGTGAGATGCTTTTCAAATTGAGGAAATTTCCTTCTATTGCTAGTTTGTTAAGAATTTTATCACAAGTAGTTGAATTTGTCAGAAACCTTATATGCATCTATTGAAATTACAATATTATTTTTTAATCCACTAATAATAAACTATATGAATTTATTTTCAGATGATACGTAGGTCTTGCAATTCTGAAATTTTTGTGAAGTATTATTCTATTAATTTATTATTGCAATACATTTGTAAATATTTTGATAAGAATAATTACATCAATTTTCTGAGATAAATCAGTCTTTTTTCCCATAATGTCTTTGTTTCTTATCAGGATGACCTGGTCCCATAGGATGAGGTTGGAAATATTATTTCCTCAATTTTCATAAAGGCATTGCAAAAATGTATAATCCTTTTGTTCCTATAATGTTTGATGGACTCTGGAGAGAAATCATCTGGACATGGGATTTTCATTGTTAGAAGTTAGTTTTTAATTATAAATTCACTTATTTAAGGGATATAGTGTTTGTTTTTTTCATATTAGATGAGTGTTGACAGTTTGAGTTGATCAGAGAGTTATTCCTTCCTAGCAAAATATTGAATTTATTTAAAAATTGTTCAGAAAATTATTTTATTATTTTTATATTTACATAATCTATGGTAATATTCTTCTCCAGTATCTGATATTGATGTTTTTTGTCTCCTGTCTGCTTTTTCACAATAAATTTGAACAATAATTTATCAATTTTACTACTAATCTCAAAGAACCTTTTGGTCTACTGATTTTCTCAAGCATTTTCTCTTTTTTTCTGGTTTATATGTTTTCAGAATGATCTTTATTGTTTCCTGTTTTTTATTCTTGGGAACTTTGTTTACTTTCTGTTTCTTAAAGTAGAAGTTGCAATTATTCACTTTCTCTACTAATGCAGCTATTTTTATTTATGTATTTATTTATGTGTTTATTTTTATTTATTTATTTGTTTGTTTGTTTGTCATGTGGATTGAACTCAGGGCATTCTATCTTCAAGCTCTATCATCAACCTTTTTTATTTTTTTATTCTTCTTATTTTGAACAGGGTATCACTAGGTTGCTGAGAATATCCCTATGTTGCTGAGGCTGTTCTGAACCCAGGATTCTCTTGTCTAAGCCTCCCAAGTACTGGGATTACAGGTATGCACAACCTTGCCAAGGTCTAACATAGCCATTTATTCATATAAATTTTCCTACAAATGTTTCTTTAGTTATAACCCCCAAATCTTAATATGTGAGACTTTATCTCTCACCTAGAATATATTTGAAACATATTTTATTATTTCTCTGGATTTAATTTTGATATAAAATATTTATGAATATGTTATTTAACTTTCAAGTATTTGATATTTCTCCTTTATCTTTCTGTTAATCAAAACTAATTCAATTACATTTTCATCTGAATATACACTGCATATGATTTAAATATTTTTAAATGAAGTGGGCATCATTTTAATTCAAATAATATTTACTCTTAGTAAATATTGTATATGCAATTGAAAAGAATTGTGCTATTTTGAGAATAAGTATTTTAGAAATGTCATTTAGAGCAAGTTGATCTACAATGTTGTTCAAATTGCCTTTATCCATACTAATTTTCTGACCACTTGAAGTTCTTCCATACTGCTCATTATTGCAGTGTTCATGTTTTTTAGTTCCGTTTCTTTCATTTTTATATTTTGTATTAATATTCCTTCAAATTTACTACTTTAAAATTTTTCCTTGTCTTCTCTGCTAGATAACCCCACCCAGTCCATGTTGTTGTTTAATCTCAAACATTGTAATTTTCATTTCCAGGTGTTGAATTTATGTCTTTATGTGTCTTCCATGTCACTATTCAATGTGTTCAAGCTTTCTTTTAGCTTTTCATAAGTATGCACTCGCATTTTAGATAAATTATAGATAAATATTTTAATATCCTTATCCAGTTCTATCACCTGTTTAATTTCTGACTCAATTTTAATGAATTGACTTTTCCTCCTTATGTATTATACTTTTGTACTTTCTCACAAGACCAATATTTTTTATTCAATATAAGACATCACAAAGTTTACCCTGTTTGTTCATGAATATTTTTGTATTTTTATAAATATTATTTTTGGAGTGGGGGTAATAAGTTACTTGGAAATTGTACCATCTGTTTGGGCTACATTTCTTAAGCTTTCCTGAGCAAGACCAGCACATTTCATCTAGATCAGTTTTTCTACTCAATCCTGTAAGAGATTACAAGAATTACGCAGCTCAGCACTCTGGCTAGAAAGGACAATCTCTATGTCCAAATCTTTCCATGCAGTAATGATTCTTCTCTCTAATCCCTTTGGTTATTCTTTTTCTGGTCTTAGGTAACTTTCTTACATATATTATAAGACCAATATGTTGTTGGATACTCTGGCAGACTTATCTTTAGATTTTCAAAATTCTTTCTGTGTAGCTCTTCCGTTTCATGTAATATGACCTTCAAATTCTATATGGGTTGACCTCTCTGTGTTCTCAGGTATGTCTCCTCATTTTTATCTTAATTGGCTGATTCTAATATACTGATAATCATATTTTATTTTAATTTTTCCATTCAGTTTTGTTATTTTAAATGGGAGTATAAATCCAGTCCTTATTATTCCATCTTGATTGGAAGTGAAAGTGGAAGTTCTGAGATGGATTTAATCCAAAAACACTTTAATTACTAATATAACTAATCAAAGTAACAAGTTTTGGGGGAGTCATGAGGTGTATCATCTATATCTCCTTAGTAAAATGTAAATCAAGATGATATGTCATCTATCTTACCTAAGATAAAGTTGAAGAAGTTAATTGGCCTTATATTGCCCTCCATGTATATCCTTCAACAACAATAACTTTATATTTATCATGAAATATCCTTACGTTTGACTCATTTGGTGGCTAGAGTTTACAGATCCCTTCTATTATGGCCAGTTAGGGATCTTCTTGTTGCATTATAGACAATTAATTGAACTGGCAAAACAAACTGGGTCTTTTTTGGTCAGTTTCTCACATTTAAGGAAGAGTAGTTTGTCTTGTGTCTTCTTCTTTTTGTTCCTCTTCCACCTAATTGTGTTTTTCCTCCATGGAGTGTAGTGTGGGTTTTAGGATGATTGTAAAATGATTCTGTAATTACATTTTATTCCTTTCACTCCATAAAAATAAAACCCATGCTACAGCTTAATGGTCTTGAGTGTAGACAAGAGTTTATGCCTCACCACACTGTTTTGCTCAGAAACTTACCACTTTCAGAAATGGCCTACATGAGACAGAAACTTCAGAAGCATTCTGGGCTGGATCTCTTCAGGCAGGAAGCACAGAAGGCTTATGAGAAAAGGTGGGGTAATCTAGATTTGATTTGTATTGCCTTTGTTTCCCATTGGTGATATCATGATTCTCAGAAGTGAAACATCATCCATTTTTTTTTTTTTTTATACAATGTGTTGCCTGTCTGCATGAGGGCAGAGACAATTCTGCTTGGAAGAAAGCTAAGGGGTACTAATGACCTGGATACAAATGCCTCTGCAGAAGCTCAGCAAAAAGAGGTATGTGACCATTACCAGGGCTTTCCACTTTCATTCCCTTTGTACTTTTAAATTTTTCTACTACTTTTTAGAAATAGGGTGGTAGCGATAATAAAAACATTCTTGGTAAAAGAGAGTTATACGGTATAAAAGTAGAGTAGACATCTAAATCTTCATGTGACCCCATACACTCCTAGGTCGGAAAGGAAAATAGGAAACAAGATGGAAAAGTATTTATAGATTTTAGTGATCTCCTTTACTTCTTTTTGCTTTGTTTTTATTTGATTTTATTCTAAAAACCCAAGTTCTTTTGACTTTTCTTTGTTAAGTGGCCCATTCCGTCAATCCTTTAAGCATTTAGTATCTGTTTTGAATCACACAGAAAAGCAAGGATATTTTCACACTTGCTTAAATTGTTACTTTAAAAACAAAGTACTTCAGAGCCGGGCTTGGTGGCGCACGCTTGTAATCCCAGCATTCGGGAGGCTGAGACCGGAGGATCCAGGTTCTCGGCCAGCCTCAGCAACCTAGTGAGGCACTCCGCAATTTAGTGAGACTCGGTTTCAAAATAAAGAATAAAAAATAGGGCTGGGGGTGTGACTCGGAGGTAGAATGCCCCTGAGTTCAATCCCCAGTACCACAAAAAAAAATAAAAATTAAAAAAAAAAATAAAAACAAAGTACTTCAAAATATGCTAATGTATTTAATTTATTACAGCAAAAATTATGCATTATCTTTTCCATACCTTCAGTGTGTGAGTTTTCAGGAGAAGTCAATTACAAAACTTGTCTATCTTGTATGGAAAATATAAATGATTATTTTATTAAATTTTAACATTTAAGATTCTTTTATACTACAGTTATATCATTCCAGTGTACTTTAGAAAAAATACAATGATCATATGGAACTATTTTAGATTTCCTACAAAAAAAAGTTTACTCTTTCCTAATCTTGAGTCACTTTCTAAATATCTTTAACTGTGATAAATTTGAGAAGACTAGGACAAATATTCTTGTATTTTCCCTTTGTGAGTATCCTGAGAATGCCCGATGGTGATGTATTTAACCTTTTGAAGACATTTAGGAGAATTGTTTGCTCACAGACAAGCCTCTTATCATATTTGTAACTTATTATGAACAAATGGCAAAACTTTTACTACTTACTGATTAATACATTCCTTCCAACATACTTCCAATTCTGTTTACTATGATTGTATATGAGTCTGTTCTTTTTATTCCCACCAGGAATATAGACTCAGAATTAAGTACATATTGGACAAAAAGCCCTTCCTCATTACATTAATAGAAGAGGTTTATGCTGTAAAGCCTATCTTTGAAGGCAGAGAAATTTGATATTTTTATGTGACGTTCAAATGAAGAATAGAACTAGTAATTTCTTCAAAAACCACAATGTGGGTTTTCAACAGGAAATTAATCCCATTTCTTTGAAATATATTTGAGCTTTAACATTTGCCTTGCATGGAGAGTCTTTCTGTCATTATCCTAACTCAACTAAGGAACCAAAGCTTAGCTCACCAGCAGCAAAGAACATAGAGTGAAGAAGACCTGCAGGAGCCACGAAAAATAATCAGTCCTGAGGAAAATGGAACATCCCCAAATGACTAGAGAAAGAAGGAAATATGTTCATGGGATTGACATGGTTGCAAAGAGAGAAAATTCAAGAGGCTCAGAATAAAGAGGCAGCTATAGAAAAGGAGTAGGAGTTCATATCAAACAGTCTTGGGAGGCTGAGGGTCTGCAGACTGTCAGGTGGGCTTCCGAGTGGGGAAAAATGAGCTCTAGAGAATGCACATGACATATTAGCAGTTGTGTGTGTGTGGGGGGGGGGACTGCCAGTAAAACAAAGGTGAAATTCACATGTGGTCTATAATGTATAAATTTGGACTAGCTGCAACACTATGAGGATTAAAGAGAACTACTGTCTGCCTACAGAATGGCTGTCATAGCTGAGTAACTAATTAAGCTCTTAGTGGCACATCAGAAGGAATAAATGATGCTTTTGGCCTTGGGGAGACTTCATTTGATGTGCTAGTTGGACATTAAAGTAATTTTTTATAAAGAAATAGAACATAGCAGATAAAGTTGAAATTACTTTATTACCTTTTACCCAGGAGTAATTACTATCATAAATTTTCTGTATACCCTTTCAATCTGTTTTTATTCTTTTAAAATATGAATATATACATAAAGACTAACTTGTATTGCTCTATATGTCTTAAAATGAGATAATTTCTATAATAATTTATGCCATTTAGCAAATTGAATTTTTACTTACTTAGTATTTAGATATCTATCTATCCATGTTGATAGAAAAAATAGAAAAAACAATTTGCCATATGGAACTGTGAGCTTTTGAACAATATTGTAGAGATAGAAGAAGAATCTTTGTAATCTTTACAAGAAAAAAAAGTATAAAACTAACTTCAAATGCATGCATTTTTGAGATCCTTTGGAGAGACAAGGTTGGAGAGCAAACAACTATCTCAAAATTTAAAAATAATTGGTACCTACAAAGATGTTAGCCTGTTTTTATTCTGGGTAGAAGCAATAGACATTGATACAAAGTTCATCCAGAAGAGTTGGAAATTTACCGAATGATAAACATGAGTTTATAGGACAGAATGTAACCCCTGTGAGCCAAAAAATTGGGTTGTTTTACACCCTCTTATATGCTCTTTCTCTACAAATGCAACCAGAGAGGAAGTTTGTAAAGATGCTAAAAAAATATATTTTGTAGTACAGAAGTAGAGAAAAGAAATGTCAGCCATGCAAAAGGAGCAAGAATTTCTGCTTAGACACTTCTCCTCTACCTCTACTATGGAACAAAAAAACTTTAAACTGTGAGGGAAAGAATAACAAGTACTACACCTTTAGGACATTGCTGAAAAGTCATTGTGTCTGCAAGAAAAGGAAGGGGGATTAAAGAGAAGGGGAGGATTATAAGCTGGACCTACAACTGAGAAAAGAGCAGGGAAACTTAGAAACCACACCCCCAAGATCCAGAGAAAGAATTAAACCTCCCTGGTAGAGGTTTAATCACAACAATAGAGAACACACTTCCTCACTTACTCTACCACCAACTACAAACTTCAAAGACAAGGAACAGTAGAATACTGCTGGAAGACAGACAGAGAAGAAAAAGAATGAACAAAGAGACCCACTTTGAGGCACAGTATGAAAGACCTGAAATTCAAAACTGAACAAGACTTCATTCTGATAAACCAATCCTTACCCTAATTGAAGCCTGTCCCAGTACACAAATGGGAACAGTAGCAACAGAAAACTCTCAAAGCCAGCCCAGTTTCTAGCTAGGTAAACTCAAAGCCTATCTCAGAAGACTAGCAGAGTGTGTGCCCATCTCCAAACATAAAAACCATTTTACTTCAGTCACTAGTGATTATAGAACATATTTAGCTTTCTAAAAAAAAAAAAAAGTACGAGACATAAAAAGAGAAGGGAAAAAGTAGTCAATTATGAGAACTAAATTGAAGTATTACAAAGATGTTGGAACTACTTGACAGGGATTTAAAATAACTATGACTAATATCTTAAGGGCTCTATTGGAAATGATGGACAACATGCAAATCAGAGGGATAATTTCAGTGGAAGAGATAAAAATGCATGAGGAAAAAATAAGTCTTAGAACTTAAATACAGAGTAATAGAAATGAAGTGTGTCTTCTATGGATCATCAGTAGACTTAACAGAACTGAGGGAAGAATCAAAACATTCAAGACAGATGAGAAAGATGGATCCAAATTGAAACATTAGGAGAAAAAGTGTGAGATTTTTAAAAAGGAAAAATTTTGAAGCAAATGTTGTTGGACATTATCAATTTACAAAGATACATGATGCTACATTTCAGGAAGAGAAATAATAGAGATGTTAGAAAAATACCTGGCTATATAAGAACTGATAATTTTACAAAATGAATAATAAACACCAAAACACAGATCCTACAGGCTCAGAGATTATAAAGTAGGATAAACACTACCCCATTTCTTAAAATCAAACAAGAAAATATACTTAGGAATATCTTAATAAAATTGTTGAAAATAAAAGAAAGAAAGACCTTGAAAACAATCAAAGGATAGAGTAACATGTTCAGAGGGACAAGACAAGATCTATAGCCAACTTCTTGTGAGACATGAAGCAAGGCAGAAGCAGTAATATTCTTGTTACTGATTTATTTTGTCTCAGTTCCAAATTGGTCCTTAATTTTCTGATCTTTTAGAAATTATACTGGTCCCTTTAAACATCTTTCTGTGCTCTGTGAAACAATGTTAAACTTTGTCAGTAGAAGACACCAAAGAAACAATGCAGGAAGAAGTGATTCGGGGTCAGATGAGCTCTCCATGGTGGATTCCTTCCATGCCCCTGGCTTCTCCAGCACATGTCTACTGATGCAAATAGTGATTCATAGCACCCACCTTGTAATACCTCTGGTATATTTTCTTTTTTGTTATTAAACTTGAATATTATAATTTAACATAAATTCAAGTGATGCTTCTAATAATTATTACTATTCATTTCTTTCTTCAGATCATTCAAAGTTTAATATAGATGTTTTGATGTTGGGTGCAAATAGGCTTATACTCATTACATTTCTGTGGACTTGACCCATTTATTATTGTTTGCTGTAAGTTTAGTCACTCCTGTTCTCTTTTGGTTACCACCTGACTCCTGTCTTTTAATGTGTTCAACTACTCTATGTGATTTGATTGGGAAGCTTAATCCATTTATATTTAAAATAGTTATTGGTAGAAGTAACTATAATATTGCCATTTTGATAGTTGTTTTATGCCTTTTATAAAGTTTTATGGTTCTTTTTTCTCTTTGTGGCTTGATTTTTTTATAATAATAAACTTTGATCACTTTCATTTTATATTTTTTGCATCTATACAACATTGTATGTATGTTTATCATGAGGCTCATGTCACACATTTCATAATTTATAAAGTCTACTTTAGTTGGGTACCTTGTAATCCCAGTAGTTGGGAGGCAGAGACAGGGGGATCACAGGTTTGAAGACAGCCTCAGCAAGTGGTGATTCTCTCATCAACTTAGTAGGACACTGTTTTAAAATAAAAATAAAAACTAGGGCTGGGTTTGTATAGCTCAAAGGTAGAATGCCCCTAGGTTCAATCCCAATGAAAATAAATAAATAAATAAGGCTGGAGGTGTAGCTTGGAGGTAGAATGTCTCTGGGCTCAATCCCTAGCCCCCAAAAGAGAAAAGATAAAAATAAATAAATAAATAAATAGTCTTTTAATAAGGCAATACGTTATCTTCAATTGCTTTCAGAAGCACTGTATGTCTCCCACACACAAACACACTTAAGGCAATTGATTTCAGATTTTATTTCTTTCTATATTGTTTTCACTAATACATATTTGATTATATATAGTTACATAATTTGTAACAAGAACTGAACCTAGAGACATTCTACCTCCCAGCCATAACCCTAGTTCTTTTCATAGTTTTGATTTTTTTTTAATTTTATTTTATTTATTTTTTTTTTTGCGGTACTGGGGATTGAACTCAGGGGCATTCTACCTCTGAGCTACACCCCCAGCCCTATTTTTTATTCTTTATTTTGAAACCGAGTCTCACTAAAGTTGCGGAGTGCCTCACTAGGTCTTTTCATAGTTTATGAAACAGGATCTTGCTAAAGTGTTGAGGATCTCACTAAGTTGCTGAGACTGGCCTTGAACTTGCGATCCTCCTATCTCAGCCTCCCAGATACTGAAATTATAGGCATGTGCCACCATTGACTGGTTTGTCTATTAATTTAAATATTAATATTAAGTATGATTTTAAAAAAACACCATTACAGTACAATGATATTTTCTATTTTTCATTTTTACTTTCATATACTTCTGTGTTCTTTACAAACTTTTCACTTTAGCCTGAAAAAAAAAATCTTTAGTTCTTCTTATAAGAAATGTCTAGTGGTGAAGAATTCTTACGGGCTTTGTTTGTCCTGGAAATTTTTATAGCTTCTTCTCTCTTAAAGGCCAATTTTGATGGGTAAATTATTATTGGTTGACAGTATTATTGTGTTCATTTTTCCTTTTAGTATTTTAAGTATGGTGTCCCATTATTTCCTACCCTGCAAGGTATCTGCTGAGAGATTGAATGATAATACAAGGGATACTTTGTAATAAGTCACTTTTTCTCTTGCTGTTTGCTTGTCCTTGATTTCTGACAATTTAATTATGATGTCTTTTAGTGCAGGTATTTAGGGATTCAACCTATCTTGGGATGTATGGACTACATAAATCTGGATGTACATTTCCCTCCCTTGTTTTGGGAAGTTTTCAGATATTATTTTAAAATATATTTTCAACCCCTTATTCTCTCTTTTCTCCCAGTAGAACTTCAATAATGCGTATTGGCTCATTTTATTGTGTCTTGTAGGCTTTCTTACCACTATTTTTTTCTTCTTGTTCCTCTAATTGGATTACTTCAAAGGACCTGTCTTCAAGTTTGCTTATTCTTTCCTATATTTGATGAATATTGCTGTTAAAGCTATTTAATTTTTTATCCATCCAGTATATTCTTCATCTCTAAGATTTATGTTTCATTCTTTTTTATGTTTTTACTTCACTATTAGCATCCATTTTTATTCATATATTTCTATCTCTCTTTCTCTTTTTTTTTTCTGTTTTTGTTTTGTAGTGCTGGAGTTCAAACTCCAGATTTGTTCATTTGAGGCAAGAAATATAACTCTATCACTGAGCTATATTCCTGGACCTATATATTGCTTTCTTGATTTAGATTTGTTGACTAGTAGCTCACTACACTTTTTAAGATAATTATTTTGAATTATTTATTTATTTAGTTTTGCAGTACTGGGGATTGAACTCAGGGACGTTCTACCTTCAAGCTATACCCTCAGCTCTATTTTTTATTCTTTATTTTGAAACCAGGTCTCACTAAGTTGTGGAGTGCCTCACTAGGGAGCTGAGGCTGGCCGAGAACCCGGATCCTCCGGTCTCAGCCTCCCAAATGCTGGGATTACAAATGTGCGCCACCACACCCGGCTATTTTGAATTATTTATTAAGTTGTTCATGGATCTTCATTTCTTTTGAGTTGATTACTAGAGCTTTATTAGTTTATTTTGCGGTATCCTATTTCCATTATTCTTTGTAAACTTTGTAGCTTTTAGTTGAGGCCCTCTGCAACTTAGTGAGAACCTGTTTCAAAAATAAAGAATTAAAAATAGGAATAGGGGTGTGGCTTGGAGGTAGAATGCCCCTGGGTTCAATCCTCCTCGGTACAAAAAAAAAAAAAAGAATAAAACAGATAAATGCCTGACATACTCTGGGAGCTATTTGAATATGATCATAATATGTAAAATAATTATAAAAATTCAGTCTTCTGGAAATTGGATAACCAATTTGTATTTGATAAAAGGAAAGTGAATTTAAACTGCCCAGGCTGTGTAACTTTATTTCTGATGATAGTCTACCAAACTACTATGAGTTAATTGCTTCTGTATAGTATTAGGGGACAGATATCAATGGAATTATAAACTCATGATTCCTATTTTGTTCTTCTTTTTTCACAAGGATTAGAATACCACAACAAATGAAACAAAGGGAATTATTTACTTTTATTAGCATACATATGTTGTTAGGCCTTATGAGGGTTCCTGTATGTTTTGAAACTCATTCCATTGTCTTAGAAATTGTAATCTAAAAGTCAGGAATGGTGGCACACACCTGTAATCCCAGTACTTGGGTGGCCGAGACAGGAGGATCACAGGTTTTAGGCCATCTTAAGCAATGTATCAAGTTTCCTAGCTACCTAATGAGACCCTGTTTCAAAACAAAAAAAAAAAAATTAAAAATGGGCTGGGGGTTGCAGATCAGAGGTAAAGTGTCCCTGAGTTCAATTCTAGTACTACTACCAAAAAAAGAAACTGTAATTTGAAATCAAACGTGACTTCAATATTAAGGTTCCTTTTTCCTATACCTCCAATATCATGTCAGCCTCTGAAAATGTGGTTAAGAACTTTCAGGGGCCAGTGAAAATGTATGATTCTTTTTTTATCAACTTAAAGAAATCAAGATGAAGCTGGGCGTGGTGGCGCACGCTTGTAATCCCAGCATTCGGGAGGCTGAGACCGGAGGATCCGGGTTCGCGGCCAGCCTCAGCTACCTAGTGAGGCACTCCGCAACTTAGTGAGACTCGGTTTCAAAATAAAGAATAAAAAATAGGGCTGGGGATGTAGCTCGGAGGTAGAATGCCCCTGAGTTCAATCCCCAGTACCA
>PVLC010001775.1:0-60656 GCA_004027655.1 Graphiurus murinus | reverse complement strand
TCAAGATGACAAGAGCAAAATATTAAAGTAAGGGTAGATCCTTCTGAGAATGGGGTCATTTGTGAATTCACAAAGCTAACCCTACTCCATATTTGAATAAATGAGATGCCCTACTGGGTTCAATATCACGGACTCCTAAACAAGTACTTTGATCATTATTTGAAAATGTTTTCCAGCTCAGGTGAATTTCCATTTCAATTTTGATAGTTCATCCTATAATTCCACTTCTCTAGCTAGTCAGTCTATATTTCTGGGAACACAATCTGATCTACGTGCCTGACTCAAAACCTGGGTATTTCTCCTAAACCCTGATCTGAGCTTTATAAGGAAGTCTCAGAGACTAGAAAATTAAACTTAGTATATTCTTAATAATCAAGTTATGGAAAAACATACAACTCATCACAATAAGATGTCCATAACCTCTCTCAATTCATTTGGAAGAATTTGACCATCTCTGCTGTTTCAGCACTTTTAATAGGCATGACCAGTTACTGGTGCTAAAACATTGGTCAATTAAGGGGGAGGGTGTTAAAGTCAGATAAGCCAGTGTTGTATTGAATTTACTGATCGATATAATCAAAATGGCTAATCTAGCAATCCTTTGTTATGTCAGAGTTGGTGAAGTCATTGGCTGGTACCGCAGCTCAGCAAAAGAAGGCCTGTGAAAATGCCTTTGGTAGTAGTTCAATTCGCTCCTACTGCCTTGTCTACCAGTTTGATTTCCACTTTTCTCTGACCTCAGGGCTGCTTGTAATTCCACAGGAGACCTGGATGATACTCCTCTTTTTATCCTGGGCTTCTGTGTTTGTCTACCCAGTTCTCTCTTGTATTTTTCTTTTATATTTTAGCACAACTCTCCTTTGTTCCTATCATCGATTCCCTCTACATTACCCCTTTCAGTACACACACACACACACACACACACACTCACACACATACACGTCTTAGAGTAAATTCTTCAGTCTATCCAAAATTAAGTCTGTGAGTGGTAGAAAAGTGAGATCTCATAATGAAATCCAAGGTAACTAAAATGAGAGAAAGAAGAGAAACGATAAGAAAGAGAATGAGAGAGATCAGATTCCACATAGCCACATAATAGTCACATACAATAGCAAGTGAATAAAACTTTTGTTTAACATAAGATTGAACCGCTAAAATCAAGGTATGGAATTGTCTTTTTGCAACCTTGCTGTTAAATCTGAAATATAAACTTTGGTCAGTGTTATTTTCCTATAACCAGGTGCATTTAACAAAAATAAAATTGTCTTTGTAGTTGGTCCCAACTCCATATGAGATAAAGTGGAGCTATATGTTACTGGGTGTCTTCAGGTATTAGTGATATGATGTCTGAATTTTAAGTATAATTATTCAGCAACTTATACTATGCAGACCTCTCTCTCTCCCTTCCTTCCTTCCTTGCTTTCTTTGTTTTATTACCATCACCCTATCTCTCAATCTTTCTGTTCTTCAATCCTAAAATTAAATCTCTATGATTCATGACTCATTTTTTTCTTTTCCAGACTATTAAGCATTTTAAAATATACACCAGAATCAGTGTTGTCCTCCCTTGCTCACAACAATGGGTGACAATCTAGGTATGAATTTAAGAAAAATCAACTATTAATAATTCAGAAGAGAGATATGAGCTGGGCTTGGTGGAGCATGCCTGTGAACTCAGTGCTTGGGTGGCTGAGACAGGAGGATTGCAGGTTTGAGGTGAGAATCAGCAACTTAATGAAAACCCTAGCAATTTAGCGAGATTCTGTTCCAAAATGAAAAATAAAAGAGGGCTGGGGGTGTAGCTCATACCTAGAATGCTTCTGGGTTTAATCCCCAGTGAGAGGGAAGGAGGGAGAGACGAAGTGAGGGAGGAAGAGATAGAGATAGAGGACAGAGAGAAATATATCTGCTAGTTTAAAAAAAATATTTAATTTTAGCTCTTGTCATACTTGCTTAAATAAATTTGCTTAACTGTTACTTTTTACCCTATTTACTTTTGTCTTTATTAATATCTACCACATAAATTTCTTTTTTTTTTTTTTTCCCCTTTTCTGCATTACTGGGGATTGAACTCAGGGCCATTCTAGCTCTGAGCTACACCTCCAGCCCTATTTTTTATTCTTTATTTTGAAACAAGGTCTCACTAAGTTGTGGAGTGCCTCACTAAGTACCTGAGGCTGGCCTCAAACCTGGATCCTCTGGTCTCAGCCTCCCAAATGCTGGGATTACAAGCGTGCACCACCATGCCTGGCATAAATTTCTTTGAAAGTACTAAACCACAAATAGTTACATTGCCATCTCTGTAGCCATGCATATACACACAAACTTCCTCCAAACAAGATGGAGAATTAATGTAATTTCACATTTGTTTCAGTTAAATATGATCATAAGATATAAGCTACCTTTCAGCAGACCTCAAGTTCTGTTAAATTTTTCAATTCTGATGGATTTATAGAACCAAAATACAGAGGTGGGAGATTGCCAAGGTGGTACGATTAATCATTATTTCCACTTCTCATAACTGCTAGACAGATGAAATTATTTACTTAAGAATTTAATCAAATGATAGTTAGAAAATTCTGATCACATTAAGATTGAGATTATTAGCCAGGCGTGGTGGCGCACACTTGTAATCCCAGCATTTGGGAGGCTGACACCAGAGAATCTGGGTTCGCGGCCAGCCTCAGCTACCTAGTGAGGCACTCTGCAACTTAGTGAGACCCTGTTTCAAAATAAAGAATAAAAAATAGGGCTAGGGGTATAGCTTGGAGGTAGAATGCCCCTGAGTTCAATCCCTAGAACTGAAAAAAAAAAAAAAAAAAGATTGAGATTATTTTCTAACCTAAAACCCTGCTTTATAAGAGGATGTCACAGGTGAAAGCTTCTATCATATAATGTTTGTTTTTCAGGTAAAAAGGGTATACAAAAAAGCTTTCTGTTGCTTGCTTATCCAACATTCTTGAAAGTTGAAATTTGTCTTTGGCCTATATTTTTATCCAGACAGCTAAGTGATTTGTTTTTGGTATTCTTAGGTAACTTGTTTTCTCAATTTATTATCTTTAAAATATTGATTGTTTGATTGATGGTACCATGGATTGAACCCAGCTATTCTTGGGTATTGAACCCAGTATTCCTCTTTCCAGCTAAACTATAGCTCTTTTCCTATTTATTTATTTATCAATTCAACAATTGCCTGTCCTCTTAATAGAGATGAGATAATGGTCCTAAGTTCAATAAATTCATTAATGAGAGAGTGGATTAAGTCATGACAACCAATAGGAAACTACAAAGCCTAGGTTTGAATCCTGAGTCTGCCATTAGCAGTAAGACTGCATACAAGTTAAACAGGCTCCCTTCAACTTAGTTTCCTCATCTGTAAAAGATCAATAATAATAGCTCCTACCTCATGGGTTCACTGGGAGAATTTATGAGTTGACGTATTGGAATTGCTCCTAATAGCACTTGGCACCTAGTAAGTGCTCTGGCCTGGTCATTTTCATTATCATCAATTAGCACATAGAATCTGGTTGAAACCATGATTTGGGGGGATCAAAGTGACAGTCAAGTATAGAGTTTGTAAAGTGTACAATACACAACAAGGAGAGCAATGATAAGCATTTTTATGTATTACTGGTTTTCCAGTGCTGCGGAAAATTTACTTAATTTCTGTGGACAAGTCAAAGTGATAATATCATGTTAGCCTGTGGTTTTTTTTTTTTTTTTTTTTTTTGCGTACTGGGGGTTGAACTCAGGGGCGTTCTACCTATGAACTATATCCCCAGTCCTATTTTTTATTCTTTATTTTGAAACCGAGTCTCACTAAGTTGCGGAGGGCCTCACTAGGTAGCTGAGGCTGGCCGCGAACCCAGATCCTCTGGCTCAGCCTCCTGAATTCTGGGATTACAAGCGTGTGCCATCACGCCCTGCTACTAGCCTGTGTTTTTAAGTTTTGGAGTGAAGATAATTTGCATGTTGAAATTTGGATAGTCTATTTTTGATTCTTTCTCTGTGGAGGAGAAATAAGATATAGAATAGAGATGGGCATGGTGACATGTGATTGTGGGTCCTAGCTACTAAGGAGGCTGGAGCAGGAGGATCACTTGATCCCAGCTCAGCCTGGGTAACATAGCAAGACTTCATCTCAAAAGAGGAAGAGAGAGGGAAGAGAACAGGAAGAGAGAGAGAAAAAGAGAGGCACAAAGTGGGGTTAGAGAGAGGACTCACACAACTCTCTTCTGCTAACATTTCCCTCAGATCAGCAACACCTTAAAAATAATGCAAATCTAGATGATAATATAGAAAACCATAGAAATATTAAATGAGATGAATATAACATGCCAAAGATTTTCATGTTATTTTGTCATTATTGAGGTGTGGTGTTCATTGTATTTGTCTCTCAAATTCCATGAAGGCTGTAATAGTGTCTTTTGCTAAATATTATCAAACCTGTATGGTGATCCAGTAAGAAAACACAAAAAAATGACTTCCAAAAAATACTAAAATACAATGCAAATCTTTGTAGAAGTCTTTTAAAGACATATCACAGGAGACTTAAATTCTCTGACACATGGCAAATATCCCAAAGGCCCTTTCACTTTCTCATAATCTACTTCCTCTAAACTATTCAACTCCACTCTAAATTGGCTTTTCCTCCTCTATGGTCTTGCTAATACAAATCAACATAAGCTTTTCGCCTTTCTCAGCACTTTCAATGTGCTCTTCCAGAATTCTTAGACATTGGAAAAGGAAAAGCTAAGAATACAGAGCCCTATATGGAACAAACTATAGAATAAATGAATGTTGAAAGGCATAACTTCTATTCATTGAAGACGTGTTTCATAGGTTGGCCTGGGTATTTCCAAGTGAATAAAAACCCAAGGCCTATCATAGAGAAGGACAGAGTGTGCCAGGATTGGGCAAAAACTCATAAGACTGTTTCATATTGCAAAAAATATCTGAAATCAAGAGCATAAGACACACTAGCTGGATTTATTTTTTCTCAGATTCAAATTGAGATGATTCTTTCATAGCATCTTCAGTTTTCATGTCTCCCTTCTGCTTCTCCTGGACTTGGTTAGATCTCTTCCTCTCAAATATCTTATGAGGTTCTCACTTTTTAGAATTCCAAATGTCTCTAATTTTTTCAACCAGAGTTGGTTTATTTATATTTTCCTTGTGGTTGTGTTAGGAGGGAAGTAGCTAGAGTTCTCTTCACCTAATGTTGTTCTTTTTAAATACAATATCCACAGATTACTTTTTACAGTAGCTGTTAGATGCACCTGAAAACCATGTTTTTTACTTAAGACTACACAAAAAGTACATTTTAAGTTAAATAACTAAATTGCTGCAGGATTTAGTAAAATAAATAGATTCATGTTTTAATTTGTTTCATTATATAGAATTATAAATCTTATCCCTGGAACAATTTATTATAACAGGAGGACTCTTCAATGATATTAACCCATATTGGAGAGTTAGGAGTGAGGGAGAGTTGGGGAAATAGGAAGATACAGCTTTAAGGCATCAAAAAATGACCAATAAGTAATGAAATGCTTATAGGAAAACTTAAGATCTCTTATCTGATGCACAAAACATTGGCTACAGCAATGGAGAGGAAGAATATCTCACCTCCCTAATTACTAGCCTGTGGTCATTTCCTAACTAGACTCCTCTAGGTTCCTCGCATTTGATCCTTTGATCAAGTTTAGTTACAGAAACCTAGATGCTTAGTTCATTCTGAATGTTTGTTTTCATTTAATTTTCAGCCAAGACACTGGACATTGATTTCCTCTTGCATTTTATTTAAAGTGAATTTACGATCGTGGATGGGAAAGCCAGAGCTAAAATCTTTGCCCTGAGCACAAACCAAAGTAAAATCAAAGCATTTCTGAGAGTGTGAGTTGTTCAGTTAAATTTCCTCTAAAAAAGAATCATCAAGCAATTGCACTGCTGAAATGGATCAGACATGGAGGCAGAAATCAGACGAGGAACTCTCGGTGCGCCCACTTGTGCAGTATAATTTTCACATCAAAGAACTTCAAAATAGGATTTCTCCAAGTATTTTAACTTCTAGCTAGCTGACTCAAATCCTTTCTGGAAGTAAGCAGGTTATAAATTATAACTACATAAATAAATAAATCTTGAGGTCATATCCAGAGATTAACCAGTTCAAGGTTTCCCCACCCCATACCCATCCCAACTGGTGCAGACAGGGGTCAGGGTTTCCTGCACATCACAATTCTCTTCTTCCATAGGATTGGATGAATATATGTGAGTATCTACACAAAGGAAGAACTTCCAATAAGAAGGATCAGCATTTATTAATGGCTCAAAGTTTTGAAAAATAAATCTGGGAGTTCAGCAACAGTAAGAAGTGAGAATTCAATTAGAAGAGAGGGGTGGAATATGTTGAGAGAAGATGAGACCAAAAATGCAAATTCAGATGAGATTTACAATAGTCTTTCTAACATGTTAAATACTCTTTCTCATCTTTGCAATATTGTCTTTCATGCTAAATCACAGTCTGATATAATTTTCAGTTTCCATCATTCAGCAGAGTCCTTATTTGCAGGGACTAAAACCTAGACAATCATTGAATTCCCAACACATTGCCATCCAACAAATATTGATTGGCTGAATAAACTTTGAATAACATCTTGAACACAACCCCTTATGAAGTGCAGTGCAGTGATAGTCCAGTTTGAAATTTTGTGAAAAATGTGGTACAGTTTCATAAAATTGATACTGGTGGAATTTGACTTTAAGGGTTGGTAGACAGCTCAAGGAATATTTATGAGAACATCATACCTACAAGAAGGTATTTCTTTTTCTATTTTATTCTATAGACACTACAAAATATTTCTCAGAATGAAAGAGAAAAACACAAGCATGGACAGAGTGTCTGCTTTCTATAAGACATGTTTAACTTGGTAATTTATTTTTCTTAAGTTTCTTCCTAATCCTGTTTCAATATGCTAATCTCTCTCATTCCTTCATCAAGCCTGCTTCAGAATTGTTTTATGTACAATAGCTTCCTGTTCTGAAGAGGTGACTAAACTTTAATGCTTGCCTAAGTTTCCCCTGAATCAATGTATTCAAAGGCACACAAATATGGGAATAAAATTGGCCATAAAGATAAGATACATTATTAAATGGTATTATTGTCATTGTTATTATTCTCTCATTGAACAAGGAAATGAATAGCTGAATTGCACGCCATATGGTAATTGCTTGGAAGATAACTGCAACTTATAGTCACACCTTCAGCATCCAGCGACATTGTTTGCTGCATTTCAGGTGCCAGTGTGGCAGAGGGCCAGCCCAGGAAAGATGAACTGGCAGAGAGAGAATGACAGACATTAGGCATAAGTACTTTTCATGTCAAGCCTTTGGCATGCTCATTGTTGAAAAAATCTGTTCTCAGAAATGCTTTCCAAAATGGGCAAGTTATGCTATGAATGCACACGATAACTTCAGACATCCAGGGATATGTTAATATAGACCATCCTGGGGGGTGCCAAATCATAGCCAGGATAATGGGTAATTCCAGATGTCTGTCCAGTCTCACTTCCAGTGCACAAAAGAAGTTCAGAAACTATAAAAAAATAACATTCTGGTGACATTTTTGATGTGTAATGATTTCTTCCTCCAGAAGTTAGAGTCTAATATTCCAGTATGTACAAACTATTTGTCAGTATTTGTATTTAAATGATATATTCGAATTGTTCCCCTTCCTAAATATAAGGGGTTTAACTTTTTCAAAGGTATTGTAGGTGAAATGTCACCTTCAGACTATGGTAAAATTTCGACTTCAAATTTCAGACAGTATTAAAAACTACCTTAGATTTGAATAGTGTCGTTCAGTTTACAGAGTATCATTACACATATTACATTACTTATTTAATATTCAGAAGAACATTGTCAGCTTAAGATCACTTTTCATTTTCTTTCCAGGTAAACATTTCAAGGGATTAGAGAAATGACTTGCCCAAAGACAATCAACTGCATTGCAGTAAAAATCAGACAAAAATTTATAACCTGTTTTCAAGTCAAATGATCTCTAGCACTTTTCATTATTTTAAGGAACAATCATTTTATTATAATTGTCTTTTGGAAACTAGTTTGGTCACTCCAATATTGGCTTTGCAAAAATTATTTTATATTTATAAATCTGATGAATTATAAACACTTCATATATTAAAAAATAAATTTATGGACTCATGACATTTCTGATTGATAGGAAAAAATACCTGAGAATGATTCGCCCATATTTGAAAAGTGAAAAGATTTAACTCTGTAAAAATGCTCAAAGGCATAAAATATGCCTACAACACAACTATTTCTCCAGATGATAGCTTTGACGTAATTCACAAGTCTGCTTTAAAAGAATCAGAAAATCAAACTCTTTTCTGTATAGTGAGCTAGCCTTTCAAGATGTAATAGAAACTTAAATATTGAAATGCTCTTGGAATTTATTCAGAACAGTGGAAATCTCAATCCAAAAGCACAGCTGAATATTCATGGAGCGTTTTTATTTATCCAAATTTATCCCTGAGAAAACACAATTTTGGGATGATCATCATAATATCTTGGACAGCAAAATCATCTTATATATAAATGTTTGCTTCTGTCATAGCTCTTGCTGTGTTATATGTACACAGAAATACAAACATAAATATGCATAGATGAGATTAAAAACGCATGTAGAGCTCTAATTATATTTTATGAATCTTCCACTATAGTCTGACTATCAAGGCTTTCCTCTTGAAGAAAGAAAAAATAAAGTATCCCGGTAGTGAAGGTTTTTATTGACTTTTCACTGTAAGTTCTATCCTTGCCTGGGCACTGTGGTTGTTTGGAAAAAATAAATGGTAATTACTAAGGACTATGCATATGTGGGTTTAGAACATGTTATCTTCAAATATGGCACCTAGACAGTAGACGAAACTAGAGAAGCACAAATGTTGCTCTGATTGCCTGTCTTTCTGTGGGAGAGTTGTCTATGAAGTAATTATCTGACCTACTTCATTTGAAGGTTACACCCTTACTCTGGAGGTCCCTGCCCTGTAAATAGAGGCCAAGAAGAATGTACACAGGCAGGCCTGGTAGGGTTCCTCTCCCCATCCTTCCCAAAGTTGACAAATTACTTACATTATTTGCCCATTGGAGAGAAGTTCAGGATGTTAGTGCTCCAGGGTCTCTCAGAGAAGCCCTTCCTCCTTTGAGCTTCGCTATTATAAAGAAATGGTGACCCGGTAAAATTCATTTGATAATATACTTTTTATACACTAAAACTTCTATAGAATTTTTCATTCTTCATCAAACTTAAACATAATAATAGCCAATTTTTGGTTCTTTAGTTCTACATTTCTGAAGGCTTTTGTGTCATGTAAAATGTTGGTAAAAAAATGTGTTGTTTTTATCTTCTTCATCTGTCTTTTTTTATATGGACATCACCCATGGCCCTTGGGATGGATAAGGAAAAGATATTTTTTTGTTGTTGCTGTGGTTTTTTGCTTTTGTTTTCCTCCCCTATATGAATTTTAGCTAGAGAATCAAGACCTACCCACAAGAAATTCAATGAAGTTGACTATGCTTCTGATAGAGAACTATAGATATTGTAATGAGAGTCACAAATTCATTAGTGATTATGCTTAGTCCCTGATAAATCAGAGTCGAAACATAATGTGTCCTACATCCCTGCTGGGCTTTGGAACTGCAAGAGTCATTCGTACAGTTTTACTCAGTGAAGAAAAGTTCAGGAAGCTAGTGTTCCAGCATCTCTCAGAGAAGGCTTTTCTCCTTTGAGCTTTGCTATAAACAAATCATGACCTTGCAAAATTCATATGTTAAAGCACCAATCCTATATGCCACTGAATTTATATACAGAACCTATACAAAAATTATTAAGGTTAAATGAGTTTAAAGGGTGATACAGTAGGATGAGTGGCTTTATAAGAATGGCACCAACAAGTTCTCTATCAATTTCTCTCCACCATGTGAAGATACAACAAGAAGGCAGTCATTTGCAAACAAGAAAGGGAATTCTCACTGAAAACCAAATTGCCCAGCAACTTGATCTTAGACTTTCCAACCTCCATAACTATGAGAATATAAATGTTATCTAAGACAGTCTAAAGGATATTGTTATGGTAGCGCAGGCAGACTAAGGGTTTGCTACTGAGGGGACCTATGATCATCTCACCCACCAAACTCCTCCTTGCTTACTCTAGCTCAGCTACCTTTTGGTTTTCCTTACAAACTCCTGCCACGAGCCTTTATTTAGGTTTACTGCTCTCTCATTATGGATAGCATTCTCCTCAAATTCTTCAGGCCATTTTGCAAATAGCATTGTGTTAGACAGATTTATTTTACTAGAACAAAATACCTGATGTAGCTGAGTTATCAAGATAAAAGGCTTGTTCAGATCATTTTGGAAATTTAGACTACTAGATTGGATAGTTGTATTGGTTAGGCCTCTCACAAGGTAGAAGTTGATTTAAAAATTATTAAGATAGCATATGTAGAAACAAAAAGTCACATCTTGAACAGAGTAAAAAGAAAGAAGGCAGACAGGATCAGGCCTGCTCCTTTATCAACAATCCTCTAATGAGACCTCAAGGAGTCACATAGGAACTACCTCCATGCTCCCATTGCACCTGTTCATACTTCTTTTTCTTTGCTTCTTTCCTGGAAAGGATGCACATTTTCTAAATATTTCCACTTTGCTTCCTTGCCACTATACATTTGATAATAATATCCATAATACAGCCTGAATATTTTGTTATTGTGAAATTTTGTGTGATAAATAAACTAGTCCATCACTTTTAAATTTCTTATGGATGCAATGCAGGTGAGTTATTGGTAAAGTTTAATAGGACTGATCTTTCATCCAATTGAATTCCCATTTCCATCTGAGACCTATCTGCATTTCTGTCAAAATTCTAGTCTTCTGAGCCCTCATCAAAATTGCCCAGAACATACTGCTTACATAATTTTAGAGTTTTTCAGACTTACTCCTTCAAAGGTTTCTGCACATATTCAGGTATAATGGTAATAATTAACACACTTTTTTGTGTAAATTTTGTATGTTAGCTTTGCATAACTATAGTGAAATACTTGAAGTACTTGAGATAGCTAACTTTAAAAAGAAAAAAATGTTTACTTACTTAACAGTTTTGCAGATTTAAGGGCATGGTGTCTGCATTGGACCAGGCTCTCCTGGCTACAGTTATATCATGGGCAGATTGTGTATGATAATATATATATATGGATATATATATATATATATGATCAAAATGGCAGAATTATCAATTGCTTTATTAGTTACCATATTCTTAATGCATTCCACTTCATAGATGTTCAATCAATATGAACCATATTTTGTATGTTCTCACAGGGCTCATAAAATTTATAAGAGCAAGAAGAGGCTGCTATGGGTTAGAAAACAATGGCAAGGGGGGAAATGGGGTGTTCTAGAATATAGTTAATTCCTTGATTCAACCATCATTTTTTAAGCACTCAAAACGTGACAGATACTGGGGTTGGTGACTTTGGAAGTTTGCAATTTCAAAGGAGAGAGAGGAAAGTGGGAAGAGAAAGAGAAATAACTCATTATAGTGATAAAAATCAACTAGAAAAATCATCCTTTGTTTTTATTGTTGTTTATTTATGATTGTATTAAAGAATATATTTGTATCCTAATGACAATGTAGAGATAAAAATAGAAAGGATGAGAAAAAAATTGATTGGCTCACCAAACAAGTTTAATTTCATCTCCTGATATGTTTGGAAGACTACAACTAAGTCTACAACAAAATGTATTACAGTAGGAGGAATGACAAAAGAGGAAACTAAATTGTATAGATTAAGAAACAAACACCCAGTCCAAATTAAAATAATTAGGTCATACAAACAAAGAGCAAATTGACATCTCAGATATCAAGTCAATAACTATGATTTCCTCAAAGTAGAATTCAGAAAGGACAACTTCTAGAGTGGAAGACAGTTTCATGAACGAGAAATGGTAGCTTTTAAAATTTCTTCCACTTTGGAGGAATAAATTAGGATTACCATAAACCATATACTCTCCTTCTCGATGACATATATTTGTTGTTATTATTTCAATCCTTGTCCTTCTGGGAAAAGAGAGTTTTATGGAGATATAGTAGAAAGAAAAGCTGCTTAATGGGGCACACTACAGTAAACATTATTGATCAATTTTGTTTTACTTGTAGGAATGATTGAATGTGCAAGTAATTGAGATGTCATTTTGTAGCTTGAACATTTTATTTTCTGGAATGTGCACTTTCTCTGAGAGAATTTATTTTAGAGGAAAATAAAGAACCAGAGATGATATATTGAAGAGAAAAAACCATATCATTTTACAAAATATTTTTTCTGGATTCTCATTTTGATTTCATGGTACCATTTTGTATTATCAATGGTAAAATTTTGCTTGCTTGTAGTATTTACAATTTCTCTTCTTTTCTAAATTCTTTATTGCATAAGTTCACTTTCTTCTGCTGCTTCTGGTACTTCATGTCTGTTTCCTCACAACTTGCCATAATAAAAAAAAAAATTTAACAAACTCATTTGTATTCAGGTGTAAATAAATGACTAGTATTGCTTACAGTGCGAGCACTTTCTACCTATATCTGTTCACAAATGCAAATGCAACCATCCCCAACCTCTATACATTTTAAAAGAGGACAATAAAGATGGTAAAATAATGGTGTTCTGGCATCAAAGTAGAGCAAGGAGAAAATACCTTCTACCTTTGCAAATATTGGGTTTGTTGGAGATTTACTATTTCTGTGAAAAAATTATCCAAGAATGTCCTAAAGCATCTAAGAATATAACCTGTCTCTTTCTACGAGCTTTTAAAATTCCAATACCTTTATCTTTGTGTACAATATGGAAGCAATTATTAGACATAGAGAAGAAAAATTTAACATTGAAACTATGTCAAACTTTAGATTGAGGCCAAATAGGCAATCACTATGAATGTGGTTTAAAGGAATTCTTACTCATACATATCTCCCTTCTCTCTTTACCACATTATCTGGCATTATTCCATTAGAAATTGGTCCCTTCAGGTTACACGATTGTTTCTAGTTAAATTGGAAATTTCTCTGAAAAGTGAAACACTGTAAGTCTAATCAGTGATTAATACTTTATGTGATTGAAGTTCAGTTTCTTTCCAACATAACTAGCTAATATCAGCTTCCTCAGAAAGAAAATCCACAGGTGAAATGTGGCTTAGAAATGAAAAAATAATGAGATGTTTGAGACAAGTGACATTCTGGGTTGAGCTTCCTGATTCTGGCCATTTAAGGAAGTCATTGGAACTCAAGGAAGAGGTTTCTCAAATATAAGGCAAAGGATTTTAACAAAGAGCAAGTGGAAATATCTGTTAAGACCATGACAGAGTTGACAATACAATAAACAAAGCCATGATCTCTGAGCTCAAATGTTTCTTCTATGTAAAACAGCAAGTTATTTGATACATACATAGTCTGGATAAAATAAATGTCCTGAACTTACCTGCCAGGAGATCTGTATTCAAGTGTTGGTTCTGCTTTACAAGCAGTGAATACTTGAGCAAGCCATATCACCTCTTAGAAGCTCACCACACACACACACACACACACATACACACACACACATACACACACACACATACACACACACACACATACACACACCAATGAGGTAAATCATATTGTTAAAATGAAACCTACATTGTTGTAATTCATAAAAAATATGGATTGGGGTGCTATTATGACATAAAATAAATACTACTTGTTTGACCTTTTGTTACTTTTCAAAATCCACCCTCAGTATGTGTATAGGGATGATGCTGAGTATCTTTTTTTTTTTTTTTTCTTATAACAATACAGTGGGGCTAAAGGAAGAGGTCATCACTGCCACAAAACTTCAAGGGATTGCAATAGCTTTCGTTGATGAAATTCCTCACCAGTAAGAACTTGCCTGGAGATTTAGGAATTATTCCTTAAGAAATGGCAAGGACTTATATTTGCAGAAAAAAGGGGATTGGGATTATTTTCACAAAAAGTAATAATATTTAATATTCTGTGGGATTAGAGCAGAGATTTAGATAAGAAAATTGGGGGAAAAAAAACAAGGAGAATAAGGCACCTTAGATTTTGAATGTCAATTAATTAATGCTATCTTTATCCTGTTAACAAGAATTCTCCTGGCAAGTGTCATGACATTAGGTACACTCACTTGTTTGAAATAGGTAGAAGCCAAGAGGCACACAGTTTCAATTTTAATAGGGATGTAATCATGGCATGAGAATTGAAAAGGAAGAGTAAGGAAAAGTTCATACAAATAAAAGAAAAATCTAAGAGGACTAAATGAGGGTAATGAAAAACAAATTATAGAATAAAACAAGTAACATTGAAAGTGGCCATGGTATAAGTCATACATTCCTTATCTTATTATATAGATGATGTACGTCAGGTTCAAGAACTCTAATCAATTTTTATAGATAGAAGAACAACAATTTTAAGTAGGTCTTATACTTTTCCGTTTGTGATTTTTCTACACCTTAACAACAATGAAAATTTTCATTTCTGGAATAGTAGAAATAATCACTTTTATCTGAAATTGGGTCAATCAAGGACATTGTTAATGAGTTTACATTACATGGTTCTATTTTGATGTAAAAAATATTTAAGTGAAAATTGCCCTCAAGCAGATAGAAATGAGAGATTAAAACTCAGAAGAGATGATATCAATATGAATATATAATTGAGTTTAATTTAAATAGGCTTTGGATTCCAGCCCTAAAAATATTCTCACTAGCTTTCTAGTAAAATAGGAAATTGATTATGATAATGTAAGAGGAGGATGGAGGACAATTTGCTGGTATGCTCTGCCCTGCTTAAAATATTTAGCATCTTCCTATTGCTCAGTAGAGTTCATATTTGTTGAAACAACTTAAAAAGTTATGCTTTAGCACCTTCCTATCATTCTATACTTCTCTTAACACTCACCCATTGTGATACAAACATATATGTGCCTATTATATATTTTATGCACTATATATTTTGTGATGTCTAAGTTTTGATTGATATATTGAGTTAGCTAAGGAAAGATGTTGAGAGTATGATGAATATGAGAAGAGGCTTCATACAATACAGAGAGAAGATGCAAAATCATGTGACATGAGGTAATGACCTATTCAAAGGACTTGTGAAGACTCCATTTCCACTACTGTTCTAATAATGTTGAAGGTGTGGAGCAGAAGGAATGGAACCGTATATCATTTTCTTTTTTTTTTTTTTTTTTTTTTTTTTTGCGGTACTGCGAATTGAACCGAGGGGCATTCTACCTCTGAGCTACACCCCCAGTTCTATTTTTTATTCTTTATTTTGAAACAGGGTCTCACTAAGTTGTGGAGGGCCTCACTAAGCAGCTGAGGCTGACTGAGAACCTTTGATCCTCCCATGTCAGCCTCTCAAGTACTGGGATTAAAAACGTGCGCTTTTAAAAGTTAAAACACCTGGTTTTAACTTCATTTTGAAGTTGGGAAGAAGCCGGGCGTGGTGGCACATGCTTGTAATCCCAGCATTTTTGGAGGCTGAGACTGGAGGATCCGGGTTCGAGCCAGCCTCAGCTGCTTAGTGAGGCCCTCCACAACTTAGTGAGACCCTGTTTCAAAATAAAGAATAAAAATTAGAGCTGGGGCTGTAGTTCAGAGGTGGAATGCCCCTAGGTTCTATCCCCAGTACTGAAAAAAAAAAAAAAAAAAAGGTTGGGAAAAGATTATACTAGTTTTTTCCACTTTTTGAGTTTTATGTTTTGTCCCTAAGAAAGCTTATCTCTTCTTTATTCTTGTAGGTACATTTGTATAATATCAGAATAATTCAAATATATATCTGGATAATATTTACATGTTTTGTCTTTTCATAAGGCTATGATATTTATTTTCTTATTATTTTGTGGTATTGGGTATTGGACACAGAGAGCATTCTACCTCCTAGCTACACCCCCAGTTCTATTTTATTTATTTTATTTTTTGAAACAGGGTCTCACTAAGTTGCTGAGGCTGGCTGTGGATCTGTAGTCCTCATTCCTCAGCCTCCCAAGTACTGTAACTAGAAACATGTACCCCACACCTGGCAGCCATGACCTTCTTGAAGTTTGTTTTTCTGTCTTTTGTGTTTTATACATGCACATAATGGCATAGGACCTGGAATAAATAGGAGTTAAATAATTTTTGAATTGGAACATTAAAGAAAAATGTAATCAGGTGGTAGAATAAATAGTAGAGACAATAAGTGTTATAGGAGAAATCAAAGGATCAACTTGTTAATTTTTTTAAAATATTGAAAATATATGTTATGCTCAGTCTTATGCAAATCACCAGTCCTATTAAAATGTACCACTATAAGCCGGGCGTGGTGGCGCACGCTTGTAATCCCAGCATTCGGGAGGCTGAGACCGGAGGATCCGGGTTCGCGGCCAGCCTCAGCTACCTAGTGAGGCACTCCGCAACTTAGTGAGACTCGGTTTCAAAAAATAAAGAATAAAAAATAGGGCTGGGGGTATAGCTCGGAGGTAGAATGCCCCTGAGTTCAACCCCCAGTACTAAAAAAAAAAAAAAAAAAAAAAAAATGTACCACTATAAAATCACAAGTTTCTATTAGTTAAAGGTTTAGTAAAAATTAATGAAGAAATTTAGTAGTATTTTGATCAGATTGTGACAGATGTTAGGTACATAAATAACAGTGGAAATTAGATTAAAAATTAGGTAGCAAAGAGTAAAGATATTTAAAAAACTAGGACTTCTCAGCCATAGACAGAGGTTGTAGTAGTGTGGGGAGGTCTTTAAAAATTTTGATGTTTCTTCAGTTTTTCAATAGTGGATTAAACAAGAAGAAACTTTAAAAATTCCATAATTTAGCTCACCTGAAAAAATAAAAAAATTAATAACCATAATTAATAATATGATATATTATTTTAAATGATATTTAGAAGTCCAAGAATTATAATTTTTGTCCTTAAAGTTCTGCAAGAAATACTGCTGAGCTTCCTTGGCCACTCTGCTGTAGCCTGAGCAATGAGAAAGGGCTGCAGTGGAAGAAGGACAGTGCCAAAGCTGGTATTACCTCTCAAAGTTTTACTTTTGTCCCCAATATTGCTCCCCAAATTGTTACTCTCTCGGATGTCCTCTGTATTTTCTCACAGATTTACTTTTGTGCAATGTCTTTAGTAATTATCAGGAGAAATCACAGTCAAAACAGTCTAGTCTCTAGTGTTATAAGGGGCAGCACCTACTATTACTATTTTAAACCCTTTTATGAATTAATTCATAAAATTATGGTGCAAGATGTTGCAGAGATCACACCAAATTTCTCAAGATAAATATTTCCTACCTCTGAGACAAGAGAATAAGTTAATGACACCAAGAGAAAATGCCTTATTATTTGCAGGCAGAAACTTGCCCCCAAATTTAGCCAGAATTTGTTTACTTTCCTAGCCATTGTCAGTAAGTAATATTTCCACTTATATTTCACAAACTCCCTCATTTTAATTTTGTTTTCTTTTATTTTGTTTTTGCATAAAAACTTTAGAATTCCAACCTCTTAACCTCTCTTCAAATTCCAAGAAGCAAACTTAGCTTGAAGCAAATTATTTGTCTTCAAAGCCCTCATAGCTCAGGGGTCATTACTCCCTTGAATTTTGCTCGGTCTTTAAACTCTCAGGATCCATGTTCAGTTTCCTAAGTGTTAGAGACATTTGAAAATCTACTCTTGTCTCCCATACTTTCTATCTTCTACAATGTCTTTTTTATACTTTTATTGGTTCACTGTAATTACACATCATAGTGAGATTCAAAGTGATACATTCATACATGTATATATCATTTGGTGTCTTTCCCTCTGCCTCTCACTCCACTCCATGATCTACAGTTTTGTAAATTTACTTCCTTAGTACTTTCTTTCAAAAACCTTATACCTTTACATAGTATTTCTGGATTTAATTTGCTTTAAGACTTACAAGCAACTGACATGCTAGGGTAATACTCTTCCTGCACTTCTAGATATTAAAGAAGAGCAAGAATTCTTAGTCACCCCTCATAGTAGATATTTTGAGATTGTCTACCATTCGAATATGAAATGTGTAAGTATTTGAAGATAAACAGTTACACATTCATGGGCTGTAGGTAGAAATTAGATATATTCAATAGACTTTTTAAGTGCTTAGCTTTCTTTTTTAAGTAGGAAAGCATACTCAAGTGCCTCCAATATTAAATCTTGAGGGTCTTTTTCGAGATATCTACATTTATATTATACAATGTGATTTCCAACAATGCTTTCTAGACAATCCCAAACAAAAAAAATGACTTTCTAATAGGAAGAAAAGGTGACACATCACTGCTAAGGCCAGCTTCTTGAAGCACGGATGGCTAGCGGTCTATGTTAGCAAGATTTGCTGGGCTTGCAAATATTATTCTTGCCTTTTTTTTCTTTTACATTTCCACCTAGAACTGTATATAATTTGCTTGGTAGAGCATAGCAAAGAATGTTTCTTGGCTAAATTCCCATCTCTATAGAAATACATCCAGTTCTCTGGGAGTTTAGTTGAGGTCAGATAAGGTACTAGATTGGTTTAGTTTAGTGATCAAAATAAATAAATAAAGTAAGTACATCCACTCAGCATGATGTCCAATTTGTTATACATCATGGTTATATGAACAGAAAAGTCATAATTTAAAGACTCAAATATGTGCCCCTGGCCAAAATGGATAAAAGACTCAGCAAAAAAAAAAGAAATTTGCTGCACAAGCAATATTTATTTTCCTCTTTCTGTACTGGAAATAGCTCAGTACTATTTGTCACAAAGTGAAAAATAGCCTTGAAAATATATTTTAAATTTAATATTAAAGATTTAAGATATATACATACAGAAAATAGTAAATAAATTGGTTTATGACAACCAATACAAAATGTGGATTTAAAAGGATTAGCTACTATTGGCACCATAACAAGGTAATTGGTAGGGAAAAGAAAACTCTTTCAATGGCAATCATAATAGGAACTGCTCATATAAAATACAGTTGAAATTTACAAATTCAAGTTTAGAAATTAATAATGAAAATCAGTCTAAAATGTGTCACAAACTTCATTACCTTGTTTAAGGTAAATATCACTAAGCAACATTTGATATTATGTATATATATTTTGCAGGCAGAAACTTACACCCAAATTTATCCAGAATTATTTTACTTTCCTAGTCATTGTCAGCAAGTAATAATTCCACTTAAATCTCACAAACTCTCTCATTTTAATTCTGTTTTGTTTTGTTTTTGCATAAAAATTTTAGAATTCCAATCCCTTAACCTCTCTTAAACAACAGGGCCTGAAGACATTATTATAAATATTCATCATTTCACATTAATGCTTTTAGATGGCTTTGAGATAGGATGGGCCATTTTTCCTTTTGCTTATATTATTTTAAAATTTATCTTTTATTTTTCACTTTGACCAACTCTTTCTTGTCCATTAATACTTTGTCTACAGTTACTCTATTTACCTCCAGCAAAACCACTCTCCTTTCTCATTCCCACCCCTAACAAACTTGTTACTGCAATGTTTCAAGGATGAGAAAACCACCCTGCAGATTGTCAGAGATGTTTGTAATATTCAATAAAATAACCATTGAATTATAGTCTTTGATTAATCTACATTTAATAAAAGAAATATATATGTACTTTGCAATATTTTTTGGATGTTTAGAGAATTATAGATATTGGACTTCTGATTTTTAGAGATCAGTTTATCAAATAGGGATATGTAGAAAAGAGAGGAGGAGGAGCCAGGTGTGGTGGTGCACTGTTGTAATCCCAGTACTTGGGAGACTGAGACAAGAGGATCAGGGTTTGACCAGCCTCAGCTACTTAATGAGGTCCTCCACAACTTAGTGAGACCCTATTTCAAAATAAAAAAAAATAGGATGGGGGTGTAGCTCAGAGGTAGAATGCCTCTGGGTTCAATCCCCAGTACAACAAAAAGAAAAAAAGTGAGAGAGAAAGAGAGAGAGGAGGAAGAAAGAAAAATTTTCTTTCTGGTGATAGTAGACCATAGACCAGACATGTTAGACCAACATAACTAGAAACAATGAAAATAGTATACAGAGAGAAGAGAGAGGAGAAAGAGAATGTAGACATAAAGAGAGAAGGAGAGAGTACATGACTTTTTGTGTGAAAATAATAGACAAGTAACAAAATCATGAGAAATTCCTAGTCTGGTACCAAGAGACAAAGGAATGACTTAGAAATTTTATTCCAAAGTTTGTGGCTATTTTTCTTATGGCATAGTTTATCAAACTCAGAGGTAGAATCTGGAAGGTAGTGAAACATTTTTGATATCCTAGGGTTGCTGAGTATATGAGTATTTAGCTCACTCCTAGGAGGATATGGTGACTCCTTTTTTGATTAGGACCCTCCAAAAGAGTAGCATCAGAGAAATAAAGGTGGCCCAGAAAGTAGAATAGCCCTTCCAGAGATTGCAGCTTATATATCTCATGATCTATATCTTCAGAATTTACATTCTTATAGACACGTGGAATAATTCTAAAATTAAAATATATGCTGATCCATAAAACCAACATCACTTAAAATTAAAACAACTGAGGTTATGCAGGGCTTCTTCTCTGAACACAATGCTTATTACTTTGAGATCAATAATAAAATGACTAAATATTTAGAAATTAAGAAATACACTTCTTAATCCAGAGTTCTATTAAATAAATCAAACTAGTGCAACCACTTTGGAAAACAGTATGGAGGATCCTCAGACAAATGGGAATGAGCCTACCATATGATCCAGCAATACCACTTCTGGGTATCTACCCAAAAGAACAGAAACCAAACTATCAGACCAACACATGTGTATCTATGTTTATAGCTGCACAATTCACAATAGCCATACCATGGAAGCAGCCAAGATGTCCATCAACAGATGAATGGATTACAAAACTATGGGATATGAACACAATGGAATTTTACTCAGCCATAAAGAAGAACAAGATCATGTTATTTGCAGGGAAATGGATGGAACTGGAAAACAGTATGTTAAGTGAGATTAGTCAGTCACAAAGAGTAAGGAAGCATATGTTCTCCCTAATATGCGGATGCTAAGGAGAAGATGGGGCATAAGAGGGTCTTCAGATGGAAAAGGAGAGACCCTCGATAAAGAAGTGGATTTAACCGAAAGGGATTGATGGGGGGGGGGGACACCCTAATGTACATCAAGGTTACTCACTAAATTGATCCTGAGAGGGAGGGAGGGCGAGGGAGCGGGGTGGGAATTGGGGGAAGGGGTCAAATGAGAAAAGTGAGCACATATGTTTTTTTCAGTTTGTACCTAACAAAGATGTCTGCTTACAATGTACAAAAAAAATAAATAAATAAAAAAATAAAAATAAAATTACAATATATTTATACCTAAATGATAATGAAAATTCTGCAATTCAAATATGAAATACTGTTTAAAAAGAGCCTAAAGGAGGTAGGAGTGGTGGCACAGGCTTGTAATCCCAGTTCTTGGGAAGTTGAGACAGGAGGATCAAGGATTGCAAGTTCGTGGCCAGCCTCAGCTACTTAGTGAGGCCCTCCACAACTTAATGAGACCCTGTTTTGAAATAAAGAATAAAAATAGGGCTGGCAATGTAGACTTCCCTGGGTTCAATCCCCAGTACTGTAAAAAAGAAAAATAAAGTGCCTAAAGGGAAATCTATAGATATAAATATATGGCTATATTCTGTAATCTATAATACCTTTATAACTCTGTTTAAATGTAGCTAATAAGTATTACAATATAATTTACAAAAGTTATATGCATGACTCCAGTACAAATATAGAATAAGTATATGTGAAAAATTTCTTAACTTATTAATGAAGAAACCCATAAGCTAATAAAGCTAGTTGCAAAGGCATTTGAGAATCTGCATATTATAGGCACTTTTAAAAATAAATGTTAGAAATAAAATTGCTAGGTTAAATACAAAATTAGTTAATGTCCTACCAGGCAATAATATTTGAAGTTAACTTTTCTATTTATACAGAACCTACAAGTAAATATATAACTTTAAAATGTTTGGGTTTTAATTAAATAGTATAAAGCAACTTTTAATACAAGTACATTCTCCTAGAGCATAATCTTCAAAACTATTAAGTGATGCTCCAGTAAAACATTGAAAGAGCAAACTCTTTTCTCTCTTCACATCCAAGCTCTTAAATTTCTTAACATAAGTATTTACAAAATATAAAATAATACAGTATATGCAACAAAGAAAGCATTGTCTTGCCTCAAGACATTTTTCATGTAGTCTTTAAACCAATATTATAATAAAGCAGAGAAAATATATATTTCTAAATTAGGAAATATATATTAAATAGTTAAATACATCATAGCTTCAGCTAAAGAAGCAGAAAAACACTAGCAAACAATCAATGATAGGGAATTTTCAATTCTATACAGAAGAGTCAATGAAACTACTGATCAAAGTGTTCAAATATAAAATCATCTTCTTTAACTTCTCCTGCATTTCCACCACTGAGCCTGTGTTTTAGGATTGAAACTCCTGAACCTTAATGGATGAGGAAATCTAATAATTAATTTCCATATTTTTAGCACAGTTCCTATATTACAACAAGTATCTCTTCTACATTGACCTAATTATAAATCTTTTAAATAAGCTCCTTTTATATTCTTATCACTTGACTTCTACAGACCCTAAGGATTACTACACATCTAGTTCTCTCTTACTGTATGCCAAGTACTATTCTAAGTGATTTGCATGTGTTATTTTAGTTAATATTCCCAGTGATTCTATAGGTTGGCACTATTGTTTCATTTTGTTTTGCTTTTGCTTTTAGCAGTGCTGGAAATTGAACCCAGGACTTCACACTGCTAGCCAAGAAGTCTACCACTGTTGTACACCTTGAACTCTTAGGTCGGCAAAAATTTTAACTCAGTATTACAAATGATGACACTTAGGTTCAGTGTGGTTAAGTTTGATCTAAGTTAACTATGTGTTGAGAGGCAGAGACAGTAATTATTTCTGGAATTTTTAATCTATGTTTTAATTTATTTTATTATGTGTCCTTGAATTGTATCATCTGACAGGATGTTATACAGTGAAAATAGACTAAAACTACCTATTTATTTTCTTGCTCATTTGCAGTATCCTATATAAAGAGGACAAACAAGATTTAAGCCAGGGATGTGGTTGTATGCACAAGTTAAGGGAACAGAGTAATCTTACCATGTCTTTTAAAATTAGAAAATCAGAAAATAGACTCAATTAAATCTTTTTTTTTTTTGTACTAGATATTAAACCCAGGGACATTCTTCCCCTGAGCTACACCCCCAGTCTCCAGCCCATTTGAAACAGGGTCTCATTAATTTGCTGAGGATATCACTAACTTGCTGAGGCTGAGGCTGTCCTCAAACCTGCAATCCTCTTGTCTTAGCCTCACAAGTCCTGGAATTGCAGGTATGTGCCATCACACCTGGCTAAAAAGCCATCTTTGGAAGCTAATAGAGAAAGGCCTTTGACTTATTTAATGCAACAGAGCATCACTTTCACTTCTACTATTCTCTTTTGCTCAAGACAGTCACATAACTCTACCCGAAATCAATGTTGCAGGTCATGGGCCCACTGGGTGGAAAAGTCAAGGTCATAGATAAGAATATGAAAGATGGCAATTATTGTAGGCAACATTCCTCAGATTTGTAGGCACAAAAACTAAGAAATAGAACCGTGTTTTTTAAATGTCAAAAGATCCATTTTCAATGAATCCCTCTAAGGAGTGAGAAAGCTTCCAATTTTCAGTTCTTTGTCTTAAACATGGGGCAGCTTATTGAAAATGATGATCAAAGCCCAGTGGGTGGTGCATACCCATAATCCTAGTTCTTGGCTAGGCTGAGACAGTAGGATCCCAAGTTCATGGTTAGCCTCAGAAACTTAGTGAGGCCTTCAGCAAATTAGTGAGACCCTGATTCAAATTAAAAAATAAAATAGGATTGAGGGTGTGGCTTCAAGTTAGAATACCCTCAGGTTCAATCCCCAGTACCAAAAAAAAAAAAAAGTAATGATCAATCTAACATATTCTAGAAATATTCTTCACTGTTAACACTAGATTTATTATTTGGCCAAATGTTAGCATGTGAGCTGAAGGTTTGGGGATTTTCTTCATATTCAGAGTCCTGAATTTGAAGGATGCACAAGAGTGAACTAGGAAGAGGTAGAGGAACTCCAAGCCGAAGAATCATTCCTTGGAGAATTTTGAGGTAAGAAAAGTGAGGAGAACAGGGAGAAGTCAAAGGTCAATGTGAATGGACCCAAAGAGTGAGAAGTTATGCCTAGGGCAGATGAATCCAGAAAGTTCCCTAGGTGCCAGGGAGTATAGCTTAAGTTTATGATATGGGTCTGGGCATAGGTTGGGTGGCACGATTTGAAAAATATCATGTTGGGATAAAAATAGATAATAAATATATCAGTGTTAGATAAGATAGTATAAAAAGAGTACCCAGCTAAGAAATTTTTATAGTAGTCTGGGTAAGAAGTGAGGGTACCAAGGATTAGGGAAGTTGATGGGAGGTTCAGGACTGATCTAAAGCTACTTCAGACCAGGCCTGGTGGTCCTCACCTGTAATTCCAGTACTTGGGAGGCTGAGATAGGATTGAAGATTCAACCTCAGCAACTTAGTGAGACCCTGTTTAAAAAAAAAAAGGTTGGGGATAGAACTCCCCTGGGTTCAATCCCTAGTACCAAAAATAAGTAAATAAATAAATAAATAGATAAAGCTACTTCAGATAAATTGGTAATATTGAGCTTCAAACATTAGAAGAAGTTTTGATGTGGGTACGGAAATTGGCTGGACTCTTGAGTTGCAAGTAAATATCAGGCACATGGAGGATGTAGTATGAAAAAGTCAATAAAAATGGCACTTGCAAACAAATGCACACTTGAATTTGCTAAGACCATATTCTAGAGCTACGAAATGCAAGTGTTTATGTACTTGTGACTTGAAAGGCCCTGAATGTTAGCCTGACAGACTAAGATGATAGTAAATATTAATCTAAAAATGATTCCAACACAAATTTAGTTCTGGGTCTGTTGATCATATTTTTGCACAATACTAGAATAATAAAGATTTATAGTCTATATTAAACAAAACAGCCTTTAAATACAAGCTTTATTATTTACAAGATCTATGACCTCTCCAAGGTCATATAATCTCAGACATTTATATCTCATACATACATTTTTGTGATGTATATACATATATATGCCATAAATATATATACATATATACTTACATATGTATACATACATATCATATATATAAAAGCTTTGTTCATTTTTGGAAATAAATAATAAAATAATGCCTAACTCATTATATACTTAATATAGTATATACTTAATACAGTATCAGACATGCAGTACATATTCATAAATGTGAATTACCACTGTTATTAATATGAGCATACTTGCTGCTGTTGTTTATTATCTTAAACCATTTCCTTTAAGTATTAACAAGAAGCAAAGAAAGTATAGTGTCAACAGAGATAACTTTTCAGTAGGTGGAGGTTGAACTGGTACAATGTGATGAGCATAGTGGGCATGTTGCTACTTAGTAGGCATCAGGCATTGCAGGTGATTTATCTCTTTATATTCTACCCCCTGGCCCCGACTCATGAATCACAGTAGTGCAAGTTTATCTCCTGACACTTCTCTTCCCTCCCCCAGGTTTATTTAGTTCACTACATGAACCCAGTATGCCTCAGGATCACTAATTCAATTCCACAAATACAAATTAAATATCTCTGTGCCCCTGGCACCAGAATATACCAACCTATAAAGTCTTGATTCTTGTTCTTCAGGTCACCATGATCATATTCACTTATGTTCAAAGAAAAAAAATCACTGGAAACAATATCATACGTTTGGGATGACCTTCCATTGGAGCATTATGAAAATATTGAGTATGCTCAGCAAATAGAAAGCAGTTTTGTACATCTGAATTTTAAAACTCATGCTGGAAAATATAGGAAGATTAGTTGAAATTGGAAAGAAATGGTCACAGAAGGCAATTCCTAGTCTCAAAAGCTTATTAGAACTCACTGCAGAAGTAAGTTAAGAGCGAAGTTGACTCACACTATTGCTTTCAATGGACTTTGAACAACAAGAGTGTGAGCAAATTAAAACAAACCTGAGACAGGATTTCTTTCTCTGCTCATCTGAGGATGTGTTTGGAGAAAAAAGTATGTTTTTGTTTTATTGTTGGTCAGGATAATTGAGATTCAAAAAAAGAAGCACTGTAAATGACTTTTCAGTCCATAGCTTAATAATATATAAAACCTACATATACATATAGTTATATACATATGCATATCTAAAGTCTGTAAGTGTTTTTGTTTTACTAAATTTTTCTTCTAGCTTTATAGACAGTGCAGAACAGACAGACACAATCTTTTCCCACAAAGATGGCTGCTTTTAGTACCCCATACAGAAAAATGAAATTAAATTAATATCTAATTTTCAAATACATCTCATAGTTTATTCAAAGTGGAAAATAGCTCATAGTATGAGCTTTTATAATCCAGGTGGAGCACATTAATGTTACTTTCTTTAATAAACCAATTCTGGAACTTGATTTTTACTTTATTTTTAAGAAAAGCTTGAGAATAGGAAGGAGCTATAAGTAATATGGCCAAGTTTAGCTTTTCTTTAGACAATATGAAAGACCAGCATATCCTAAATGCAATTCTAGAGAGAACTAATATCCCCTCACTTTCTGTTCATAGCTTTCACTCTAATAGGATAGGATCACATTTAAACTCTGCCACTTTAAATCAGCTTTGAATCTTGCATCTAACTCTTCTCCTGGGTTTTAGTGCCATATTGCAATGTTAAAGTGTAAAACTCTGCATCTGCCGAGGCATTTGGCTGGAAAAGCAAGTATGTCAATGGCCGTCCCTCGCTGCCATCCCACATATGGAATTTCTGTGTTCAGCTCTGCCATCTGGTCGTTAGGCCTAGATTCACTCTTCATTGACTAAGGACCATCTACCATATCGGTGCCTCTTACAATATGCTATCCTTTTTGTGGTGCTATTTTCCGGTTCTTTTTTGATGACATTTTCTCCTCCCTACAAACCTTTTTTTTTTCCCTCAAATATTCTACAAAGTGCAACCTTCAATGCCATTTGCAAAAGTAAAGGGATATAAAATGCAATGGAAATAATTCAAATAAGAGTAATCAAAATTTCAAACTGCTACAAGCATAAACCTAGGAAATTCATAATAATGAATGCTACAGTTTGTGCCTTGAAAATGTCCAAGATAGCCTATGGATATACAACAACCTTAACCAAGATGGTCCAATTAGTATTATAGAAAGAATGTGAGTTTTTTTTTTCCTAAAGTCCATTTCCCCTATTTATGAAGTCCTTATTAGATAGTGAATGACATTATTTTTCCTGTTACAGAGACATGGCCACAGGATAGTATCCAACCCCAATTGTTATATATAGTATGTTGCAGCTGATCAATACCCACCTTAAGAAGACACAAATACCTAACTAGTTTATTTTTTACTCAAACTCTTGATATTATTGGGAAGAGAGAACAAAATCACATCCATAAGAAAAAGCATCAACTGAATTCAAAAGATTAAAGGAAAACTCTCAGCAAGAAGTCAACATGATTATTTGCATAACAGGAACAGAATTGACCTGAACTTCATTAGCTTGATAACAAAAACAAAAGGAGTTCAAAATCTATAGTTAGATTCTGGGAGAGAGAAAATGGTAGCTTAGAACTGGCTGGAAGAAGAGTTTATGTAATTCACAATTCTAATTTATATTTTAAAATCTTCCTAAATTCTCTTCACGATTGTGGAGAGAATTCCAAACCACCAACCTTCTCCCATTTCCCATCAGAATTTAGCCAACATGTGTTTCACTGTATGAGGGATTTGCTTGGACATCTGCTTATATTTATTGCACATACAAGTCACCTGGGGTTCCTGCTGAAATACAAAATCTGGGTTGAAATCAAGATTTTGTTTTTCTAACAATCTTCTTGGTGACATCAGTGTTGCTGGCCTGAAGTAGATACCTAAGTGTATTGAAATGTTTAGCTCATGCCCTTCCAAAGCAATTACAGAGAAAACTTGGAGCCATGTCAATTTCATTTCATAAGCATCTTCCATATGCCAGGAATGATGTAGTAGCTATTTTGTTCATCATTGAAATCTCAGAGATTTTAGGAAATGGTTATTATTTTCCCATTTTATAGGTGAAGAAATTGGAAAACAATTTGCAAAGGCATAATTTAGCCAACTCTCTCTTCCCTCAAATCTCAAGCTATTTATCTTACTCTATTCTTTGCTGAGTCACAAGTATAGTTAGACTTTTAATGTACTGTCCCACACATTATCACAGAATACTTTCTATGTGAAAAGAAGCTCCTTGGACCTCTGAAATCAGCATATAAACTATTTTGTTCTATTAAATTCTGCATGTTTGAAATCTAGGAAAATTTCTATTATATTCAAGCTACATTTGTTAAAATAAAATAACTGAGCCCATATAAGGCAAAATTTAACCATAAGGAACAAGAAACAATACAGTATAATCACTAAGAGAACATACTCTGGAATCACATAAGCTCAGCTAGAATGTACATTGTTTCTCCTTACTGATTTTGTGATTTGAACCAAGGTCATTCCTTGCCCTAAGTGTCAATTTCCTTATCTATGTAGTGTGGAAACATCATGAAATGCAGGGAGTTATTGTGATTATTTTTAAAAGCAAATTTTTTAGCACCATGCTAATCCACATTATGGCTTTAATAAGGAACAATTTTTACTATTGTTATTGTTTACAATATTATTATTGAATAGTACACTATGAGGTGTAGAAGGACCATAACCCTGGTTCTAAAATCTGCGGAATATTGTAATCACCTGGGGAGTTTCTAAAACTGATTCTGAATTTTACTACTAGAGTTTATAATTGAATTGGTAGGGATGTAGCCTGAGCTGAGCATCAGTAAGTTTAAAAATTCTTTAAGTGATTTTAATATTTTAAATTATAATGCTCATGCTGCATTATGGATAAACTAAGTTATAACTTTTATTGGTAAGAGTGAGCTATTTTTATTTTTAAAACTTTCTAGGTGATTATACTATGGAGCCAAGTTTGAGAACCACTGTTTCAGAAACAACAGAAAAAAATGATTACAGGGCTCAGACCTAGAGCAATTTATGTCTAATCTCTAGGTATAAAACCCAAGGATCTGTAATTTTTAAAGTTTCCTTCAATTCATCTGTAAGACTAAGATCAACTTGTATCTCAATCAAAATTCTCACTGATACAATACAAAACAATTGACCACCCAACTTAGAGGAAAGAAGACCTATTTACTCACAGGTTTTGGAGATTTCAAAGTTCAGTCCATGTCAGACTGGGTCTGCAGAGCTCAGAGGATGGTGGCAGGAAGCAGAGAGAGTAAGAGCATACGGCTCTGCTCTCACGTCATGGAGGCTGGAAGCTAAAGAACAAGCAAGCAAGGTCATTCAAAGACAAAATCCCTATCCTTAAGACTATACTCCCAGGGTTGCATCTTCTCCAGCCACACCCTACCTGCCTAGGTTACCACCCAGTAAATCCATTGCAGTGGATTTATCCATTGATGAGATTATAACCTCCATGAGTTAATTATATCAATTCTGAACATTAGTACATGAACTCTTCAGGAGACATTTTATATCTAACCATAAAAGATGGAATTAAGATCTAGTAATCAAGTGGTTCTCAAACTTTCACTCACATCAAAACAACCTGTAATAATTATTAAAACAATAATTCCTGGGTTATAGCCCCCAAGTTTCTAACTAAATTTATGGTGGAACCTGTTAATTTTAATTTCTTAGATCTCAGGTGATGTTGCTAAAGACAGTCCCATTAAATGAAATACTAAACCATGAATGCATACAGGTAGAAATTTTTCAAATGAGAAGTTTTGATGAGGAATAAGGTATTTGTATTATTACCAGTCATGAAACACTTATTTCCAACAAGTGACAGAGTAGCTTGGAGTTGTCTGTGTGTCATCACCTTAATCAAGTGATCAATTAACATCCTCAGTTATGGGATAAATAAAAATCAAACAGTTTGATCGGGTGCAATGAGAAATTGGCAACACTATTGGAAGTCTCCTGCTAAAGAAACACAACCTGAATCCAATATGAGGAAACATGCAAACCTAAATTGAGGACCATTTTACAACATCCTTTCAAAAATATTCCTCAAAAATCTTCTAAAGGTAAGAAAGTAATTATAAAAAGGATTATAAAAGTAAGAGGAAAAAGAAAGGCTGAAATTTTCCAAACTGAGAAAGCCAAAAGAGATGATTATATATGAGTTTATGATTTTGAATGAATCCTCTTGATAGGTAAGACATTAATGGAGAAATTAGAAAAATTAGAACTTGGTACGGTGGTGCACACCTGTAATTCCAGCACTTGGGAGGCTGATATAGGAAGATTGCAGGTTCAAGGCCAGCATCAACCAACTAGCAAGGCCCTGTTTCAAAATAAAAAAAGGGGTTGAGGGTATATCTCAAATGCACAGTGCCCTGGGGTTCAATCTCCAGTAACACACACACACACACACACACACACACACACACACACACACACACACACAGGTACAGCTTACAAAAGCCTTGTATTATAATGGTACTTTTTCTATTTTTCCATGCTTCATTGCAAGGTCAACATGCATTTAAATTCTCATATTTTTTCATGTTCTCTTTCTCAAGTCTCAGTTGAGTTTCTTTGTTGTGTTTTGCTTTTGCTTCTTTCCAATATCTTTGCACTTTCTGCCCATATACTACATGCTATAACTTTCTATGTGAATTTCCTGGTATTTCTACCCTATCACTGTCTTTTATCTCACCTGGTAAAACCATTCCATTCTTTCTGATCTATTTGCTTTTATCTTGATCCAGATTTTCACCACCGATAGAAATTTTCTCACATAAGTCTAATTTTTACTAGTCTCATTTTCTCTACTCATTTTAACCAAGTAATATTAAATGTATTCATAATCTTATGACTTCAGTGGTTGTTATTCATTCATTCTTCATCACTTATTCATTCATTCCACAAACATCTTATACTTTTTTAAAATGATAAAACACTGCACTATGCTCTATAAAGGTACAAATACATTGCAACCTGGCCATTGACCTTAAGCAGTCTGCAGGCTTCTCCTTTCCCTATGACTCTATGGCAATCACATAGACTTGCCAGATGAAAAGAAGAGTCAACAGTCTAAGCCACACTTGAGACAGTGTTGAAATATAGTTATGAGTTTTCTAGTTATAGACTGAGAGCATATATGTCAATTCAGAGACAAATTAAAGAGCATGATGATTCAGATAAAACCAAGGTTCTGGTGGGATTTCAGTGAAGAGAAAAATGAAAGACAGGAGGAGTCAGAATACAATGTTAGAACTATTCCATAAAGTTTGTCCTAGAGATAAGCTAATATGTTTGGACCTGAACCCATGCAAATTAAGAAATCATTAAAATTTTTGTAAACTGAGTGTTGGTATCATCTGATTTATGTTTTGAATTAATTGGAAATGAGAGAAATGGATCCAAGATATGTTACAGGTACCTCTGTAAGAGCCTGAAGAGAGAACATTCAAGGATACACAAAGACAAAAATTCTAGGGAGAAGATGATTTATGTTAGATGTTCAGGAGATATTTTGTTGCTTTGCTCTCTCTAGATACCTCCCCCCCCCCTGTCTTTCATACCATCTTGGACTGCTTTGTTGAATCTTTGTGCCTGATCTGTGACCTTAAATTTCACTCTTAAAAACTCAGGCAGATTGAGAAGGTCATGACTAAAGAGGACAAATCTAGATACAGAGAACGATGCCTCCATGCTCTTGAAACTAAAGGAAGAATGAGTGCCTGAACAAGAGATGCTATGGTAGGAATGAGGAAAAACAGGATTCGAGAAAAATTCAGGAGGAACATCAAAATTCACAATTTGCTAGATATGGTAGGTGAGCAAAACCAAATGAATGTCATGTTTTGAGTTTGGACTGACAATTCCTATTTCATTTTCCTGAAAATGTGATAGGAAACAAATTAGGAAGAGTCAGTCTATGAAAGATGAAAGAATTAATTCTGTTCTGAACATTTGTATTTTAGCCATCCGTGGATATTCAAATGACTATGTTCAGCTGGAAAGCAGATGTATATGACAGAAGCCAAGAAGATGTCTGCCTAGGAGATTTAGATTTAAAATCATTATGCTATCAGTGCATGTTAAAACCATGACACTAGGTGGAATTTTCAAGGGAAAAATGTATAAAGACAGACAAACTACATTGGCTTGAAAACAAAACATGGATAAATCTATGTGTAAGAGTCCTGTAGAAGGAATCAGCAAAATAACCAGAGATGATATCAAAGACCAGTGAAGGGTGCCAAGAGACAGCTGCTCTCTTCTCTTTTCTATCAGTATTTCTCACCACAGCCAGAGTAATCTTTAAATAACAAACACTTGATCAGGATATTCCTCTGCCTTGTGCCTTTTAAGATTTTCTAGGGCTTTTGAAATAAAATCTGCTCACAAGCACACAGGGCCCCTCTTCATAATCTGACCCCTCTTCAGTTTCCAGCTTCATTTTATGCCAACTCTTGTCTCCTTCCACACCCAGTCACTAAATCCTTTTTGGGTTCTTTTATTACTACATCTTTAGTGGCTTTGTCTATGTTTTAGTCTGCAAACTGAGCTTAGCTCTGTCCTTCACAAGGAAGTCTTGTTATAGTAGCTTATATTAAAATTCACCCTTCTTTTCTCTGAGAAAACTTCCATAACTGTCAGGTCTAAGCTGATCTACTCTTCTCAGCTGCTCCTGGGTTTGTTTGTTTGCTTCTGTTGTCTTATTCATAGAATTTACAAATGAATAACAGTTGGCTACCCATTTGTCTCTTTATGTTCTGTCCTTTTCATCCACTTGAATTCAGATGCAATGTGGAAAATCATCTTGCCTTTCTTTTGCACCTTCATTTCTCATCACTTGATGATAGTTCAACAGGGCTGCATTGGATAAGTGAAGTAGATCAGTGCATAAATGAGAAATGTGTGCATGTATGCCTTTATCAACTTGTACCTAACAAAGATGTATGATTACAGTGCACCAATTAAAAAAATAAAAGGAAGTTAATAATCTCAAGAAAAAGAGACATAGAAAGTTTCAAAGATGATGAAATAATTAAAAATACTATTTTAAATTTGGAAAACACTAACTGAAAAATAAAATAAGAAGTTTTGAGAAATTTCCACTGCACTATTTTACAAGAGAGTTTACATCAGAGTTTCCCCAAGAACTTCATTGAATGAGAGTATGCATAAACTGGATTGTACCTGACTTACGATTCTTTGAGGGTGGACATGGGTGTACTGGGAGTAGAGAGCCCAGGTGACTCTGTCCAGACACTTTGAAAGAAAAAAATAAAATAAAGGAGACAGTAAAGGGTAAAGGAGGAGAGAACTATAATAAATGTGGAGTTTTATTAGTTTTGGTCACTCTTAACAAAAGACAGGTAGTCAGGGGCAGTGGTGCATGTCTGTAATCCCAGTATTTGGGAGGCTGGGACAGGAAGGTTGCAGGTTCAAGGCCAGCCTCAACAACTTAGTGAGATCCTCAGTAACTTACAAAGACCCTATTTCAAAATAAAAATAACAAAAAGGGCTGGTAGTGTAACTTAGAGGTACAATGCCCCTAGGTTCAATATACTCCCCAAAGGAAACACTTAATTTGATGACGAAGACATGTAAGAAAGTCAATAGGGAGAGATTGTGATATATAAGAGAGCAACTTTTCAGAAGAAAACAAATAGATGGGGTCTATAGCATAGATGGAGAGATGATCTTGAGATAAGGGAAAATTTTAACTTCTAAGATAGAAAAGGACAGAGAGAGGGACAGATGAAGGAAGAGGGGAGAGAGAGAGAGAGGGGAAGGAGAAAAAAAAAAGAGAGAGAGATGCAGGTGTCTCTACAGAGGTGATTGTATAGACCTTGATACTTGATATCAGGAAGTTAATGTAAAGTACTGAGAAGGATGAACACATTTTTAGAAAGGAGGACTTCCTGAGTGGTACTGAAGACTAACCTAGATGATCACAAAATTGGGAAGAACACAATTGGACATGTTTTATACATTTTTTCCAAAATTTTCAGAGGTACACATAAAAAATCCAAATGTATAATTGGCTTTGTATTGAGTTTTGCAACACTTGTTTATTGGATTTTTGAAGGTGCAAGAGTGCAGGTAAGAAAGCCTCAGCTAATCAACCAGAGAATGGAGACAGGACCATAGAGGCAATGATGCCAGAAAACTTGAAGAGTAGGAAATATGTGGAGCATGAAGGGAGTAAAGTATTCTACAAATTCTATGACAAAGAATAATTTTGAGGTCAAGAGAAAATTCAAAAAAGAAAAAAAATTTACTGAAGCATCAATTACTGGAATTGTTGATTTTTGAAGCATGACATGTGGATGGCAGGTGTGAAGGAGGATGTGCTGGAAATGAGGAATCCATACATAAAAACAGAGACTAGTATAACTGGACGTCATAATCTTGAAAGGAAAAGTGATTTTTCCACTAGTATGCTTCATCAAAAAGGCTGACATGGTTTTTCAACCTGTGTAATAATTCAGCCAAATTCTTCTCTCTGTTGCAAAAATGCTTTTATCAATTATATATCTATACTTTTGATCATGATGTTTCTTTCATCTTTTTCTTTATTATAGAAATATGCAAATTTTTCATCTTAAATCTTCTTAAAATTCATTTGATTCCAGCCTCATCAGCCATTCATGTATTCCTCTGTTCACATGCACTTGTGCACGTACACATATATACACCCACACACACTTTTTTGTTTTCAGCAAGTGTATATTGAATGCCTGCCCTATTGAAGGCAGTGGGCTAGAGTCAATGAGGATCACTGGGATGAATATGACTTAGTCCCTGCCATGAAAAAATGAATAGTTGCCAGGTATACTGGTGCCTGTAATCCTAGTACTTGGGAGTCTGAGACAGAAGAATTGCAGATTCAAGGCCAGCTTCAACAATTTAGGTCCTTCCACAACTTAGGGAGACCCTGTTTCAAAATAAAAAATAAATTAGGAGTCAGGCATGGTGGCATATGCTTGTAATCCCAATACTTGGGAGATTGAGACAGGAGGCTCGTAGGTTCACAGCCAGCCTCAGTAACTTAGTGAGACCCTGCTTCAAAATAATAAATAAAATAGGGCTGGGGGTGTAGCTCAAAAACAGAATGCTCTGGGTTCAATTCCTAGTACCACAGAAATAAATAAAATAAGGCTTGGTTGTAGCTTGGGTGTAGCTCAGAGGTAGAATGCCTCTGATTTCAACCTCTAGTATCAAAAACAAAATAACAACAAAAAAGTAATCGTTACTAGTGAAAATTCAGGAAACTTTGTTATGTCGACTTCTTTTCTTAATCTAAGTGTATTCTTGGACTCATTTTTCTGACTGAATATTATCTTGGAACTAAGAACAAAGATATTAAAGTTTCTGAGGAAGAGTAGAAAGAAAAAATAGAAAATATTGGCCATGTTTGTAAGTAAATTAATGTTTCCCAGAGTTAAAACATTAGTGCTTTTCATTGATAATCTTAAAATCATGGGACTGGGATTCAGGTGCTGCATATTCTGGCCAGGCACCAATTGACAGTGATGAGTGGACCTCCTTAGATATCATTTCTCCACACACCAAACAGAAGTGATACTTCCTGACATACATGCCATGTAGACTTCTCATAATAATAGATGTAGATGGGCAAAGTGGGTCCTGCCTTTAAACCTAGTACTTGAGAGGTTGAGACAGGAGGATTGCAGGTTTGAAACCAACCTGGGCAACTTAGCAAGGCCCTCAGAAATGTAGGGAGAAACTATTTCAAATTTTTTAAAAATAGGGCTGGGGATTAAGCTCAGAGAGAGAATATCCTTGAGTTCAGTTCCCTGGTAACACACACATATATATCATACACACACACACACACACACACACACACACACACACACACACACAATGTGGCTATTTCTGTTCCTAATTTGTTCATTGGTGAAAACAGTTTTAACAGTGTAAAATTTTAAGTTAATATAATAAACATGGTGATGATCATAAAAATAATTATGAAAATATGTTGAACTGGATTCATCAATGAAAACTTCTCAGAAACATGCACTGTTGTAGGTTTACCCACCATTATCCAGACAGTAATTACTCAACATCTAGCTGGCCATCTAATACACGCAAAATTCTTAAGGGAAAAAATGGAGCAAATAGACCTAGAATGTGAAGAATATCCTCAAAAATCAAGACAATCAAATTATTTTTCTTACTAGATCAAACATCTTTCATTTGACATTAAATCATTGCAAGTTAAGACTGACATGGTGGTGCATGCCTATAATCCCAGTACTTGGGAGGCTAAGAAAGTAGGATGACAGGTCATCAGCAATTTAGTGAGACCCTAAGTGACTTACTTCAAAATAAGATAGAGCTGGGGGGGTATCTATCTCAGAGGTAGAACACCCCTGGATTCAATCCTAGGTACCATAAAACATTAATTAGAAGTTAAAAAATGTATTTTGCAGGGAAATGGATGGAACTGGAAAACATTATGTTAAGTGAGATTAGTCAGTCGCAAAAAGTAAAAAATCAGATGCTCTCCCTAATATGTGTAAGCTAGGGAGAATGTGGGTCATAAGAGGGACTCTAAATGAAGAAGGAGAAACCTTAGGTAAGCAAAGAAGGTAACCTAACCGAAAGTGATGGGGGGAGGAAGGAAACACCCAAATGCACATGATGTACATTCACAATCTTATCAAAGTCAATCACTAAATTGAACATGAGAAGGAGGGAAAGAAGAGGGAATGGGGTGGGAATTGGGGAAGGGTTAAATAAGAGATGTGTGTATGTATGCCTTTACCAGCTTGTACCTAAAAAGATGTATGATTACAATGTACCAATAAAAATATTTTAAAAATAAAAAATGAATAAAATCTAAGATAAAAAAGAAGTTAAAAATTGAACCGTGTTTGGAAAAACAGTTAAGAGATTTTTGTTTGAACTTGAAGAATTCATTTCATTTTACTAATTGTTGAATTAAAAATCAACAAAGAATTTGTTTGATATGATATGAATGCCAAGTTACATAGCATTTTTTGGAAAAAAAATAGCAGGGAATAGACAAAGACCTTAATATCTATGAGTTATAATTCATTCAGTACTTAACAAATATTTATTCATTAAGCATTCACCAAATACTTAAAACTCAGTTGGAGATAATACAATAAACAAAATAGCTGGAGAATGTGAAATAACATAATTGAGCATTTATAGTAAGTGTCAGACTTTGTTTTCAATATTCAGAAGAGGGAAAATCTTTGGGCCTGTTGTGTTCTTACTTTTTTTTCTGGCACTGAGGATTGAAGTCAGGGACATTCTATCTCCAATTTACACCCCCAATCCTATTTTACTTATTTTTTAAATAGGATCTTGCTAAGTTGTTGAGGGTCAAACTAAATTGCTGTGGCTGGCTTTGAACCTGAAGTCCTCCTGTCTCAGCCTCACCAATACTAGGATTATAAGTGTGTACTCCCACTCCTGGCTGGGCCTGGTTTTTTCTAAGAGAGGTCTATAGATAGACCTAGTGCATATTTTAGAAGATTAATGTATTTTGAATTGACAAAGGAAGAAGGGCACCAATATTAAATAAAAATAATAATATAAAAAGTGCTTAAATATAATGTGTATATCAACTACTGTTTCTGTGCACTGCAATAATAAAGTTTTTAATAACTATTTCCCAGTAAGAGCAAAGAATGAATGGTTGAATCATTGATAAAATGTACCAAATGTTAGACTAAAATACTTGCACAACCAAAAGACAACGAGGGTATATATTTAATATTATTCTATTCTAACCTGGAATGTCTTTGGATTTAAGTGTTGGGTGACATCTTATGTTACTTGCCATTAGAATAATTGCCCATTATAATAATGCCACTTCTAGCATATTTCAAATCTACTTTTATATGGAGTGTATCATGTGATTTCTTTTATTTCCCCAAATGACTATAAAGTTTAAATGATTCATTAGAAATGTAAGCAAATTTCAGCCAGATGTGATGGCACAAGCCTCTAATTCCAGTACTTGGGAGGCTGAGACAGGAAGATTGCAGCTTTAGAGCAAGCCTCAGCAATTTAATGAGATCCTGTTTCAAAAATAAAATAAAATAAAATGGACTGGAGGTGTAGCTGTGAGGTAGAATACTCCTGTGTTAAATCTTGAAAGAAAGAAAAGAACAAAGAAAGAGAGGAAGGAAGGAAGGAAGGAAGGAAGGAAGGAAGGAAGGAAGGAAGGAAGATGCAACCAAATTTTATTACTTAATAAAAAATTTATACCTGCATTTCCCCATATATAATCAAACTTTAAAAGATGTTTTCACATTCCTTCCAATGGACCAAATTTCATTTTCCTTATGATATTAAATTGATTTAAATGAGCCTAATATCTCAAAATTTTTAAATTATAGCTTTTCAATGACTGTTCTCATTTGTTAGAAGACGCATTTTTCAGCAATATTTTTCCTCAGTATACATTTGTAAAATCTCTTTAGCATTTTTCACCTTGATACTCCTTTTATTAGTATTATCTGACACAGTTCTTTTCCTTTTTCTACATGGTTGATCCTAGATTTGATATTTTGACATATGTCACTATTATATTTGGTTAAATTTTTAAAGCATATTCTCTAGACCAATAGTTTTCTAGTTATTTTTCTTGGCATGAAGCATTTACTTGAAGAGAATTGCATGCTTAAATCTAAGATATAAAGCAGGCAAGATAGAGCTGTTTTGTTAAAGTGGGCATTAAATGTCTGGCACTCTGTACACACTCTGTTTCTTTTGCTTTCCTCTGTTGTCCCCAAGAAAGTACTAAATATTTTTTGGACTTCAGTTGTGCACAACTTGAAAGCAACTATTATGAATGCCAGTTTCCATTAGTCAGTTGTTTCCAATATTAGTATCTATCACTGAGCAAGCAGTGATATCTTTGATTTTGAAACACAATCTATGCATTTTCACTTTCCCTAGGAATAAAAGAAAATTGAGAAAATCTCTCTCTCTCTCTCTCTCTCTCTCTCTCTCTCTCTCACACACACACACACACACACACACACGTTGAAATCACTTGTTTGCCTTTCTTATATAAAATACAAATTAAGATATCAAAATATAGTAGAAATTCTCCAAGTCAATATGGATGAGATCTATACTTGGTCATTTAAAAAAATAGTTGATGTAATCTAGGCATCATGGATAGGAGGATACTTATTTCTTCAGACATGTTAACTCTAAGTATGTACATGTGTATTCATTTACAAATTTTTTAGTATAGAGCCAACATCTTTCCTGGATTGTGCATTTCCTAGCTAGAGTTTTATCTTTTCATACATACCATGTCCATTATTCATTGTTGACCATTAGAAGTGCTAGTTTCTTTAAAATGAATTGAAAGCAGATAAGGTAACTAGAGAGATTCTTTTCTATTCTCATGTAGTAATTTCTCCATAATTAATTGGACAGCATCTTTTTAAGGTTTGCAGCTATTAATTACAATGGATATAATTAACAATAGCACAAAACTCAATTGATTCTGGAATAGTAAATATAGTGTTACAAAAGAAAGAAAGTGCTTTGAGACTTGTTAGTCATGTGTAGTATTGGCACAAGTCACAATATGTCTATCAGTTAGAATATTACTTAGCTAATAGACGTAAGTGGCCATTCAAGAACAGGTTAAGGAGCTTTTACCATATGTATGGGAATATTCTATATCAAGAATGGCATTAATAAATTTAATTTGAGGAAAAAATATCTGGAATTCTACAGTGATGCTCACTGTCTTGAAGCCTTAGGTGCCTAAATATTTGGTGTTTCTTAAGGGGATGTAAGAGTATAACACCTTAAATGTAGAAAGAAAGGGCAGAGCACACTGGTGCTGTTAGGGTCCTGGTGGCAGAGAACTCTGGCTTCAAGTTCTTACTCTCCCACCTCTTCGTTGTGTGCCTTTGAGTGATACCTACAAACTCTCTGAGTCAGTTCTCTTTCTGCATTATATACTTATATGGAGTAATTATGAAAATAAAATGGCAGTTTAGGTGCAATGGACTTAAAGTGTGTGTCTCTGCCAGATTCATATGTTGAGATCCCCCCCCCTCGTGATAGTATTAGGAGTGGTGAATTTGGAAGGGAATGAAGGCAGGAAGGTGGAGTTTGTAAGAGTAGTGTCCTTCTGAGAGGAGACATGAGAGCTCATTCTTCCACTCTGCTCTTTTCCATGCAAGGATATAACAAGAAGATGGCCATCTGAAAACCATCAATGGGCCCTCATCTGATACCACATTTGCCAACACCTTGACAGTGGGTTTCACAGCTTCCCAGCTTCCAGCACTGTGAGGAAAAAAAAACAATGTGCTTAGTAAAAGACACTATACCTATGGTCGTTTGTTACAGCTTTCTGAACTGTGGCAAGATGTAAGAATGATAGCAACATTCTTATACATGGAGGATCTTAAATACAGTGCCACTATAAATTAATACACTTTAAGATGTGTCTAATGATCAGATGTACCTAATAACTCAGGCTTTGAGACATTGAGAATGTGGAACTGACTAGAGATAGGAAGAATCGGCAAAAAGGCATTTTGTATGGAAAATACACAATATGAGTGCTTATGTCAGTTGGATATGCTACAGGCTTTCTTCTAGAGTAGAATTGCAGCTGTAACCTTGAGACCCAACCATGGAAGTACTGGTGGATATATAATTGACTAAATGAGCAGAAACTTCATGAGACTGCGTGGCAACATCAGTCTTGTTCACTGCTATGTCTCTGTTGTCCAACCCATCACAGTAACTAACACGTATTTGTTGATCATCTGCATGAAAAAATAAGAACACAAATAACCCAATCAAAAAATGGGCACAGGATCTAAATAGACACTTCAAAAAATAAGAAATACAAATTTCCAATAAATGTATGAGGAGATGTTCAACATCATTAGCAATCAGAGAGATGCAAATCAAAACTACCTTGAGATTTCACCTAACCCCAATCAGAATGGCAATCATCAAAAACACAAACAACAACAAATGCTGGCGAGGGTGTGGAGAAGTGGGAACTCTAATACATTGTTGGTGGGATTGCAAATTAGTGGGAGCACTTTAGACAACAGTATGGAGGATTCTCAGACAAATGGGAGTGAACCTACCATATGATCCAGCAATACCACTTTTGGTTATCTACCCAAAAGAATGGAAACCAAACTATCAGACCAACACATGTGTATCTATGTTTATAGCTGCACACTTTACAATTGCCAAACTATGGAACCAGCCAAAATGTCCATCAACAGATGAATGGATTACAAAACTATGGGATATATACACAATGAAATTTTACTCAACCATAAAGAAGAACAAAATCATGTCATTTGCAGGAAAATAGATGGAACTTGAAAACATTATGTTAAGTGAGATTAGTCAGTCACAAAGAGTAAAAAAACAGGTTCTCCCTAATATGCAGATGCTAGGGAGAAGATGGGGCATAAGAGGGACTCCAGATAAAAAAGGAGAAACCCTAGATAAGCAAAGAAGTTGACTTAACTGAAGGTAATGGAGGGAGGGGGGACACCATAATTCACATGATGTACTTTCATGAAAATATCAACGTAAACTGAACTTAAGAAGGAGGGAGGGCAAAGGAATGGGGCGGGAATGGAGGAAGGGTTAAATCAGAAATGTGTATACGTTTGCCTTTTTCGACTTGTACCTAACAAAGATGTATGATTATAGTGCACCAATTAAAAAAATAAAATAAAATATAAAAATATAGTAATATTAAAACAACAAGCCAGGCGTGGTGGTGCACGCTTGTAATCCCAGCATTTGGGAGGCTGAGACTGGAGGATCCGGGTTCGCGGCCAGCCTCAGCTACCTAGTGAGGCCCTCCGCAACTTAGTGAGACTCGGTTTCAAAATAAAGAATAAAAAATAAGGGCTGGGGATGTAGCTCGGAGGTAGAATGCCCCCAAGTTCAATCCCCAGTACCACAAAAAAATAAATAAATAAATAAATAAATAAATAAAACAAATTATATATACCTGTAATGTAGCATGCTAATTCCAAATTTATCTGCCATTAGTATTTATTTTGTGCTTTCTATTCTACTCATACCAACAGTCTATTTAAAATTTACTTTGATCCAAGTATGGTTTACAAGCCTATAATCCCAGTACTTGGTAGGCTGAGACAGGAGGATTGCAATTTTAAGGACAGCCTCAGCAACTAAGTGAGACTCTCAGCAATTTATCAAGACCCTTTTTCAAATTAAAAAAAAAATAGACTAGAGGTGTATTTCAGAGATAGAATGACCCTAGTTTCAATCTCCAGTACCAGGAAAATATAAGAATCATACCTTTATCTTTAACATTCACATATATTTTGGATAGAAAAACATTCAAACAATAATTTTAAGCTAATCACTATTATAAATAACAGAAATACTGTATCTCATATTTTCATTTTTCCCTAAAAAAGGTGAGGTGTCGGGAGCCACCCCTCAAGGCAGCAGAGTCGGTGGTCCCTCATTAGGTGTGGAATGAGACAAGGTCGCGAGAATACGCTCACACCAAATGCAGTGAAGAAGATCATCTGTTTAATTCATGTCAGTCACTGTTTCTTATACTTTTACAATGAGGCATACAGAACAGGAATTTTTACAGACTTGTTTTTCCTAAGGTTGAGTGGGTACATCTTTAACTAGAAAAGCCATTTCCCATGGTATTTGATTAAGAAAACAGCAAAGGTTACAGAATACAATACGTATATTATTTTAGTACAAAAACAGTGTTAAAGCTTAACAATGATGAAGAGTGTCTATTCATTAGTTTAAATCTTCCCTATTTGCCTAGTTCCTGTAAGCAGTGTTTTTTATCTTTTCCTCAGACAGCTAGAGTTAGTTAATGTGTGGTGGAGACAAAGGGGAGGTTCAGAGAGGGATAAACTATCTGTCTTAAAGTTTTCTTTACTCATAGATAAAATAGTAGACCTAAGTTTCTTGGTTTGTTATATTGTTTCTCACCTGTGCAGACAGTAACTAAGCTTGTGAAGTCCATTTCCTGATGTTTGTAAAAGGTTAATGAATATCTTTGAGGCACGCTGAAGCACTGCTTTTTTCAGCTAATATTGAGGAATCATTATCTGTCCAGCCATCTTGTGTTTCTAAGAAATTTTCCTTTACAATTAATGTAAAAGCAAAACCCAAAGCTCCCTAAATTTCCAGAATAACATAATGCAAAGTAGGATATGCCAGGAAATCCTTCTTATAGAATCGTCTACATTGCAGGACTTCAGTGGACCAAGCCTTGCTCAAGATCCAGCTATTAAGGTGTCGTGGCAGTGAGGTACAATGAATCTCACAAATATAATTAAGACATCTATTTATGTAAATATTTAGATAATTACCACATTCTTGTCTTTGAGAGAATGTAGATGTATTGGTGAAAAAGTAAATATATTTCAATCCTCAAGTTCAGGACGTTGTGTCAATAGAACAGAAATGATAACTACAGCAATGTTTATTTTAATTGGAGAAGTGTGTTCATCTTTTTATATTGTTATTCTTGATTTGAATTTATGCTATTTAAAATGTGTTTTGATAGAATTATTTGCAAAGCCATATGATTAATTTTAGCTACTTATCATTTTTATTAGTAAATAAATCATTTTATTTTGGTGTTTTGTATGTTTCATTACTACAAATTACTGAATTCCTATAACATTCGTAGTTTATCTTTTCTTGTAGTTATTAAGGTTTCTACTTTTCCAACTGGATTTCATGTGACAATAAATCCTTATCATTAAGTTCAGAATTTCATGTGTCTACATGGCTCTTTTTTGTATGTTGGCCTTCAGAATTGTAAAAAAAAAAAAAAAAAAAGAAACATCACTTCTACTCCCAATATGTGGTGATGTGTCTATTTTTTTCTCATATCCTTACTCAGTGGATTTCTTGAACTGTGAAAAATTAATCTTACTAACAATATTCTCCTCTCATTGTATACTTGAGATTTCAAATGTATGTGGCATAATAAGGACTAACAACATATGTGCTCCACACCCCCTGCCCGTACTCACAGGACATCTCACTAATTCATCACCATCCAATCAATAATGGCACCTGCTGAGAGGGCGCAAGAGAAGGATGACTTTTTTCACATAAATATTTGAAATTGGCCTAATTATATTGTCCTGGGCTTGGATGCAGAGACAATAGCCTTCCCTTTAGAGAAGCTGAGAGATGCACAAGTGGAGAAGTACCTAGTTAGGCCGATTAAATAGGAATGTGTTGCTGACGTCTGTAACTACAGAAACCATCATCTGCCTATATGCCAACTGCATAAAAATGAGTCCTGTTAAATAAAGGTTGACATCAGAAAATAAATGAACAGAACATATCTTTGCACAGGGCTGCAATATGCAGTAATCTTCCATACCCTTCTGCTTTCCTATTTGAATTTTCTATTTTTTTCATTATAAAATTTTTCTTGACCTCTTCTCACTTTTCTCTTTTATCCTTCCTTCTTCTCATGTCTCCATTCCTCCTTTATTCTCATTTCTTTCCATTTTTCCCCTTTCCCTTTGGTATTTGAAGTAATACAACCAGGATAGTGATTTGAGACAATCAATCTTACAGCACTAAGAAGCATGAGCTTCAAGGGGCTAGCCTGTATGTGTGGAAAATGATACCAAAATATTATTATTTTTCAAGTCAAATATAGAACCAAAAGCTTCACAATTATTGAGGAACACACATTCAGAACACTAAGGGAAACATTTGCACATCTTAACTGAATTTTTCAATGGCTAATTCGGTCATTGCAATGTGAACCTCAGCGATCTGTCCTTTATATGTATAACAATATCATAAATAAATCAGGGGAAAACTAATGAGAAAATATATATCAAAGAGCCATCTAAGCTCTATGCACAAAATCAACAACAGTTTGTAATTCAGTTCAATCATGTGCTGGGTAATTGCATATTATGCAAGTGATGCACTGTCTATTGTAAAATTAGGCTGAGTTCTGAATGTTGGCTATATGTGAATGAAGACTTCTACATAAGAACAACAGTGAGTTTGCATGTCTAGATGTGCTAAAATATCTTGAAAAAAACTTCTCTCTCATGACCTCTTTGGAAAAATAATACCATTGGGCATCACGCCTTGGAGCCCACATAGCATGGTTAATGAAAAACCAGGAGTTTGGAGAGAATATTGAATTTAAAAGTCTCTGAGAGTGTTCCCCAAATGGGTTGTTAAGTCCGCGTGACAGAGAACATTAGTGCTAGATGATGACAGTCATTCGATTCTAAACACAAACCATATTGTCTGTGATTAAAAGCAGATGCTGGAGTAGGGCATCCAGGGCATTGTGGCCAGAGCTGCAATAGAACTATTCCTTGGCGATTTCAAGGCTGTGACCAAAAGTAATAATAATAATAATCATGATAGAATGAAACAAAATCTGCCTTTGTCCCCATACTGAAGGGTAGATGTTTATAAATTCTGAAGCTTAAAGTCCATAGTTTTTCCTCATTTGGAGAAAGGCACCATAACATTTTTTTTTTTCGCAGATATGCAAAGCACAAAATATACAAATGTCAAGTCACAAGAAGATATCCACAGCAACTATTTAGAGTGAGCATGTATATTTAGCTTGTGGATCTGTGTTGTTGTGCTTGTTTGTCTAGTTGGTTTTTTTAGAAAGAGTTGGAGAAATAACAAGTAGCTAACCTGCCTTTGTCCCTATAATACTTTCATCCAGAAAAAAAAATGTAACTATTTTCTGTATTGATATTTTCCATCAGCATCTATGATTTTTGGTGAACTATTCTACTATTCTTTCTGTGTGTGTGTGTGTGTGTGTGTGTGTGTGTGTGTGTATGTGTGTGTGTGTGTGTTACTAGGGATAGATTGAACCCAGGGGCATTCTACCTCCAAGCTGCACCTCCAGCTCCATTTTATTTTATTTTTTATTTTCAGATAGGGTCTCCCTAAGTTGCTGAAGGCCTTGCTAAATTGCTGAGGTCCTCAAACCTGAGATACTCTGGTCTCAGCCTCCCAAGTACTGAGATTACAGATGTATACCACCACACCCACCTTCTTTCCTTCTTTTAAACTCATATAACAATTTTGTTGTTTTAAAACTTATGGAAAATAACACACTGATTTCCTAGAACTATTTGTATGTATCTTATAATTTCGATAGACTATAAATCACTCTGAAAGGATAAATCCAACTAACACTAATTGAATACGTTAAATTGCAGATTTTTCTATACGTTTTACATGTGCCAAACCCCCTGGTACAACAACTGGATAAGATAGATATACTATTTCCCCAATCGTACAGTTTAGGCAACTGAAACACAGAAAGGTCAAGTCACTTGCCCAGGGACAAATGGTTAGAAATTGGCAGAGCTGAGATCTGAAGCCAGTAAGTCCGACTTCATAGCCCCTGAATTCTTATGAGAAGCCTGAAGAACAGATGATATAGTTTACAGCCTGCATAAAGTAGGACTCTAATCATACCTTATTTCTTCAAAATCCTTCATTCAGAAGGGCCTCATCCTCAACTTAAGGGTAAACCAGAAGTAATGTTTCTTACTCCCCACCCAACATCTGAAAAAGAACATGCCTTGCATCTGAGACAATCAAAAGTGAAATTAGGTCTCTAGAAGTCTGCTTTTGGAGCACAAGTGCCCATCTCCTAGGGGTTCTAATATGTTCAAGCCATGAATTTAGCTTAAAAGATTCCAGGTTGATGACTACTATATGTGCCTGCCAAAAAAAAAAGGAAGAGCTTCTAAGGAAATCATCTTAGTCCTAGGTTTCAAGTAATTACACAATTGTCTCAGGGCTGAAAGTCTCACTAAATTGCTAAGACTGGACTTAAAACTGCAATCCTCCTATATCAGCCTCCCAACTACTGGGATTACAGGTGTGTGCCACCATGCCTGGATCTACCATGACCATGACTCAAATTTTAAGTTTACAAATCAGTGGTATTAAATATATTAATAATTTTGTATAATTATTACCACCATCCATCTCCCTTACTGTTTTAATTTTTAAAAACTGATACTTTATACTTATTGAATAATAATTCTCCATTCCTTCCCTACCCCAGGCCATCACTACCACTGTATTACTTTCTGTATGATTTTGATTACTCTGAATGCCTTAAAATCAAAGTCACATAGTATTTATCTTTTTGTGACTGTCTTCTTTCACATAGGATAGGGTTTTCAAGACTCATTCATGTCATAGTATGTGTTAGAGTTTCTTTCTTTCCCCAAAATTATATTTTATACTTATGTCATATTTTGCTTCCCTATTCATGAGTTAATGGACAGTTGAGTAACTTCCATGTTTTAGCTATTTTTTATAATGCTACTATAAATATAAGTGTACAGACTTCTCTTCACAGTACTGCCTTTAATTCTCTTGCATATATAACTAGAGTAGAATTGCTGGATCATATGATAATTCTATCTTGAATTTTTGGAGAAAGTGTTATACTCAATTGCATACTGTATGGTAGATGAGTACTATATCAGAGTAATGCTGGCTTCACAGAAATAATTAAGAGTATTTTCTCCTCTTCAGTATTTAGAAAAATTTTTAGTAAACATTGATGTTACTTTTTTTAGATGTTTGATAGAATTTTCCAGTGAGGGAATCAGGTGCTGGTCTTTCTTTGAAGAGATTGTGAGGGGTGGTGAAAATGTTGGAAATTGAACACAGGTCTTACACATGCTCTACCACGGCCAGTGCTCTACCATGGAGCTACACTGCCAGTCTTTTGCCAAGAGACTTTTTATTACTGGTTCAATTTTCTTACTAGTTGTAAGTCTATTAAGATTTTCTGTTTCTTCTCATGGCTTAGTCTTGTTATATCTTGTGTTTAAAGAAATGTGTCTATTTCATCTAGATTAATCGATTTATGGCCCTATAGATGTTCACAGTGCTTCTTATAAACCCGCCCCCTCTTTTTTGTACTGGAGATTGAACTCAGAGGCATTCTACCTCCAAACACACTCCCAGTTTTAATTTATTTATTTATTTATTTATTTATTTATTTATTTATTTATTCATTCATTCATTCATTCGTGTTTTGAAACAGGGTCTTGCTAGTTTGCTGAGTATTTCACTAAGTTGCTGTGGGCAGTCTTGAACCTGTGATCCTCTTGTCCCAACCTCACAGTAAAAGGATTGCAGGAGTTCACCATCATACCTGGCCCCCTTGTTGTTGGTTGTTAATTTGTGTAGAATCAATATTAATGTTCCAATTTTTGTTTCCTTTTATAAACTTGAATATTCTCTATTTTTGGAATCCATACATTTAAAAGTAAGTCAATTGTTTATTTTTTCAAATAATCACCTTTTGGTTCCATTGATTTCTCTATTGTTTTTCTAGTCCCTATTTAATTTACTAATCTTTATTATTTTCTCCTTTCTGCTACCTTTGTGCTTTCTTTTTTTTTTTTTTTTTATTCCTCAAAGGTAGAGTGTTGATCTGAGATCTTCCCTGTCTTTTAATCTAAACAATTATAAGTATAAATTTCTTCTTTCTTTGCACTACATTATAGCTTATATGTTTGGACATGTTGTGTTTTCACATTCATTCATTAAGAATTTTATAATTTCCCTTGTGACTTCTACTTCTTGAAGAAAGAAGATATATTTCCTCTTTTTCTTTCTCTTCTTCTTCTTCTTCTTCTTCTTCTTCTTCTTCTTCTTCATCTTCTTCTTTTCATTTCTTCTCCTTTTTTCTTCTTCCTCTTCTTATTTTCCTTTGGGGTACTGGAGATAGAACCCAGGGGGATTCCTCTTCTTCTTTCTTCTCCTTCTCCTTCTTCTTCCTCTTCTTATTTTCCTTTTGGGTACAGAAGATTTAACCCAGGTGCATTCTACCTCCAAGATACCCCCCAGCCCTTTATATTTTATTTTGAAAGAGGGTCCTGCTAGGTAGTTGAGAGTCTTCCTTAGTTGCTGAGGATGGTCTCAAACCTAAGATCTACCTGGCTCAGCCCCACAAGCACTGGGATTTCAGGCATGTGTTACCACACCAAATATAAGCCTTCTTCTTGAAGACATAAAGATCTATCCTACTTTTTATTTTATCTCATATAGGTTTTGATGAGTATTAATTTTCAATAAATTTGCCCATTTGATGTAAGTCAAATTTGTTGGTGTTAACTTTGTTCATAACTTTTTTTTATATTTTTAGGGTTTTTACTATCTCTTGTAATAGTCTTCCTTTCATTATTCAAATTTGTAATATACATTTTCTCTCCTCGTCCATTTATCTAGGGATTTATACATATTGTGGATCCTTTTAAAAGGACCAGCTTTTAATGTTCTTTTTTTTTATTGTTTATTTGTGTACTGTTGTATTGATTCTTCTCATTTTTGTTTTGATTTTTACTCTTCCTAACTTTGTGGTGTGTGTGTGTGTGTGTGTGTGTTTTACTGGAATTAAACCTAGGAGCATTCTACCTTCAAGCTATACCACCTACCCTTTTGATTTTTTAGTTTGGAATCTGGCTAGAGTGCTGAGAGTCTTGCTACATTGCTGAGGCAGTCCTTAAACCTGAATTCTTCCTGTCTCAGCCTCCAAAATACTGGGATTATAGGTATGCAAAATCATGCCCAACCTCTTCCTAATTTCTTTTCCTTTCTTTTTTTTTTTTCTAATTTCTTAAAGGAAACCAAGATCACTGTTTTAGGTAGTAGAAAATAGTGAAATTACAAATATTCCTCTACACTGCCCTTACTTCACCTTTCAAACTTCTCTCTCAATTTATATATTTTATAATTTCTCTTATGATTTATGTTTTTTATCTAATTACTAATTAGACGTTTGTTAGTTTTCAAATACTTGAGGATTTTCTACATCTTAACGTCATTGATTTTTTATTTAATTCCATTGTGTCTAGAAGCATATATTGTTTTTAAAATTTATTTTAAAATTTATATAGGTTTGAGTGATATGGGAAAGAATAGTCAGAGTCATGGAAATATTATTAGTTAAGAATTTAGATTTAGTATAGAAAAAATAGGAATTTCCAGCTCCCTCCCCTAGCTGCCAGTGTGCTGACAATTAACAAAGATAAGCATAGAGAGCTTGCAAATCAATAAGGCCAGCCCCTCCCTTATGCAAGGCAGAGGGGGATGAGGTTGGGGTCATCACTAAACCTAAACAAGGTGGCACCAGCCCAGTCAGGGGACTTAGGCAAGATAAGAGTGAGGGAAGGCTTTGAGTTAATGTGCCCTTTCTACTTTTGGTATCATGTTCCTGCTAAGTAAAAGTGTAATAAATATCACATTTCCCCTTTTCTTTTCTTCTCAAAGTTAAGTGACCACCTGTATAAAAGGGTTGGAATGCCTTTGTTCAGGGCTCAGAGAGCAGGAAATTGCCTTACCTGGGTCATCAGCCTCTGATAAAAGGAATACCTACTTATCCTATTTTGGCTTTCAGAGTTTTATTTTGTCTCTGAGACTAGGCTTGTGGGGAGCACTCTCCTGCAACAAGAGGACAGAGGTATATCTTGAGAAATGTTATATGAGCATAAAGTTTTTCTTTGTATAGCTGTCATATCTACAATCTTCTGTCTCATAAATTTAAGCTAACCCCACCTTTAAACCAATGCTGGCCTTTGCATATTTGATTCTGTAAGATTGTCATTATTTTCTAGGAGTTCCTCTCTTTGCATAAGATTTTTGAAAATGACTCCAAACAGAAATCCAGGACAATAATATGGCTTCCTTATTTGTTTTGTTTATTTAAAACACTCACAATCTTGTGCTTTCTGATCTCCAGTCTCTGAATGCAATTATTTTACATATTATATCTGCTTCTCTAGTTGCTTAAGGTGAGAAGATACATATAGTGCTATTTCTTCTTTCACAATGTTCTCATTGTGAAAGCATTTATATTGCACTATTTTTATCTTTATGGTTCATTTAAACTAGGGTTCTCTTAACTCCCATTATACAGCATAAATACAATGTTAAAATTTTTACAATTTTACATGATAAGAAAGACCCCACAAAATAACATTTAAGCAGGATATCCAAGGTAGAAGGAAATAATGGGGAAGCAAGAAACACTAAAGTAGAGGCCACAGTGTAGCACCATGACAACCTTTGCTTAAAGAGAAAAGAAGGAAGATGGAGAACCAACTTCAGCTGAAAAGAGCCAAGTCTACAAGTAGAAGATCCAGACTCCTTACAAGGGAGTTCCTCTCAAGTGTTAGTGACCCAACTCAGTAGTAACAGATTTGACTAGAATGCAAGATGCTGTGGTTCAAGGATAGGCAGAGGATTTAGAGACAAGGCAAAGCCACCTTGAAATATTAAGGTTAGATTCTAGTTTAAGGTTATGGCTAGGGCTGTGCCTAGCATCAGGATTAAGGGAAGGTTCAGGGTTGGGGCTAGGGTTCTGTTATGGCAAAGCATGAAAAGGTAAAGCAAGATACCATAGAGTGCTAGGTTAGGGAAAGTTCAGGGTTGGGTTTGAAGTTGGGGTTGGAGCTGTTACTGGGCCTAAGGGTAGATTGAGGGTGAATATGAGGGTTAGGACTAACATTAAGTCTAGGTTTATGGCTAGGGCAAGAAAAAACAAAGATAAGCAAGGAAAATCAAGGCACCTTGGAGTGTTAAGATATGAGTCAAGGTCAGTTTGAGACTGTGGCCTGAGTTTAGGTTAGGGATAAGGTTAAGTCTAGGACACGACAAATTGAGGCCAACTTAGGGAGTTAAGGTTAGGGGCAGGTTTGGAGTTGGTTTGGGGGTTGGGGCTGGGATTTCTCCTGTGCTTAAGATTATAGTTAGGGTAGCACAAAACAAGGGAATGTGTATGTATTGGTGAACAATCACATTAAATGAATAAATGCACATAAAATTTAACTCATCACCTGCTTCTGTAATTAAATGTTATTGGAACATAGTCTCATGTCATTGTTTTCGTACTTAGTCCTTGTCTCCCTTCACACTGCAAGGGCAGATTTGAATATTTACAACAGAGTCTATATAGTCTGGAAATTATTTTTGTTTAGAAATAAATAACTCATTATTATGTACCCCTTTATAAAGAAAACTTCCCACAAAAGGAAAATGAGGCCTAGGGAGATTATTTAATTTGAAGATACTCATACTAAAAACAGCTTTTGCATTAACTAAAGTCCTTTCCTTAATCCCTCTGCTCCTTTAGTTAAAATAAATCATTATCATTCGACTTTAGTTCTACCTAAAATATTATGGAAGTGTTGAACTCAAAGAATTGCAAACTATGGGAATAATAGGTAAAACTTCTTTGCCATGTAGAATATTTAATTTGTTTCTTATGTTTCACTTCTTTTGGTGTTTTTAGATTCATCTTATATCTTTTCTGAGAAACCTTTTTTTGGCTACCCAGGCACAAATTTACTTAATTATCCAAGTTTTGAAAATAGTCTAATCCTTACTTGAGACCTACTTGGGTTATATGTGCATAACCTAATCTAAATAGGAGTCTGATCTCTTTCCCCTGTTTATGTGGGTCCCCATAATGTACATTGAGTCTCATGGTTACAGCTTATTAAGTAAACTAGAAAGGTGCATAAAGGTACTTAGCCACATATCGGGAAGTGTTGATCAAGCACTCCAAACCTCAAGACTTGTTGGTGCTGGTAGCACAGTACTGAGTAGAATAAGCATTATGTCTCCATTCATGAAACATCAAAGCTCACTGGAAAAAATTAAACAAATAACAAAATCAAGGCTCAAAAGGGCTGATTCACCTTATCTCACTCTCAGTAATCCTCATATATGACAGATGCTCCAAGGTTCCTTTCATCCCATTCCGCATTACCCCCAACTCTATCCCTAAAGGAAAAATCTGCCTTGAAATATGCCTCCTTCTCTCTCAGTGACAATAAATTTCCTTTCCTTTCCCAAGAGTAATCCTGCCCTCTACAATATAAATCAACTTTGCTTCACCTACTCCACCAATTCTCCACTTCACCAAATCCTACAATCAGCAGAATACAAGTTTAGAAACTTATGAGTAAGCAAAAATGAAATTTTCTTTGGTATATGAAAGCAGTTAAGAAAGTTGTCAATAACCATATACTGGTTAATAATTTTACTGTTTTTAAATAGTGAAATAATCATAAATGTGTTGATTATTATAAAGAAAAAGTAAAGAATATATATGAATGAATAACAGTAGATCAGAAAATGCTTATTAATTTGTGTTAGAGGAATAGAGAAGACAGTGGTTTTTGTTTCATTTATTGTTATCATTTTGTTTTGGTCCTGAGGATGAACCCAGTGGCATTCTACCTCTGAGCTACACATCCACATCTTTTTATTTTTGAAATAGTATCTAACTATGTTGCTGAGAGTCTCACTAAGTTTCTGAGGCTGGCCTTGAACCAGTGAGCCTCATGTCTTAACCTCCCCAGTACTGGGAATACAGGTATGTGCCATAGCACCTACTTCAGAAGAAAAGTTTAAATGTCAAGTAGACAGATTCATAGCTATACAAACATTAATGCAGTACATGGTTATATGACTTGTGAGAATGCATTTGATGATCTAAAGAGAGGACATAAAATTCAAAGGAAAGAAGGGGTAGGAGAAAAAAACAAGAAATACCAATACACAATATATGCATAGAAGAGTGAGGAAAAGCACATAGAAAATTAAGAACTAGAGCGAGAGCTATGTGAATAAATGAGCCCATGGAAAACAAGTGATGGGGTAGTCAGGAAGGAGCCAATTGTGTGTAGAAAGGTCATGTAACACAGCACCATCATCCACACATACAATTACCCTCTCATTCTTTATATTTGATTCTATATCCCTTAACCCCAAGTCACAGGATTTAGGGAAAATTGGAGGGAACTCTTTTGATAGGTTTTCTACTTATGTATTGTCCATTATTAAAAAACAGAAGTAATTTTCTATAAGGTAAGGACCTGAAAAAGAGTAGGAAATATTATTCAAGTTAATAATGCCCAAAGAAGGTGAAATAGAAGTCTGAGGACATCAATTCAAGAGCAACATTAGCTGTTTCATATCATTAATACAAAATATACAGAAAAACAATATTTGGGTTAATAATGGTGATTATGATATTGATAAACTTTAGCGGTTAGGGTAATAAAGCTAGTAGTTCAGTTTTTATCTACGCAGAAATACATGCACAGTCTCTGCTTTTAAATAATAACTAGCTAATGATACTACCTAAATTATGCATATTTGATAAAAATTTTGGACATTAATTTTTTGTTTTGTTTTGTACATATATGAATGTATCACTTTGAATTACACTACAATGTATAATCATATTGTACCAATAAAATCTAAAACAATGAGAAACAAATTGAGCCAACTACCACATGCCAAATGTATTATTCACATTGTAAATAGAATTTTACAATAAAATTAGAATGAAATTGATTTTTAAAGGTCTTCATTACACACTTAGGACAAGGTTTACTTATAATGATTATGAGTCTACATTAAGAGTTCAAAACATCTTAAAAATGCTTAATGTGGGGGCCAATGTCCCATCAGAGCTCATTAGATTATCAATGTCCTTGACTTTTATTTTTTTTTTGGAAGATCAGCTTTTATTCTATTTTGTGACTTCCCATTTGTTCCCATGTCAGTGATATAATTTGAATCCTGAGACCCAATATCCATGGCTCAGTTTTAACCTCTCTTTCACAGTGTATGGGGTTCCTTCTGGTGATATCATTCCAACATATGAACAATTTATGAATAAAAACAGCATTTTTCCATTAAATTGCACCAAAGTATAAGATATTTTCAAACTTTTCTCCTTATTTATTTGTTCACTTATAATAAGAAAGTGATGACACAGCAAACACTTTAAGATTTTTATATACTTTTGTAGGTGCTTTGTAGTCTTACATTATAATAAAGTTCATAGAGATAGTGACATATGGGAGAAAAGTGTAATCTTGAGAAAATACCATCTATTAACTTATTTGATTTGGAAAACTATCAAAACCTGTTCATACTGAAATTGGTGAGAGAACCTCTAGGTCTAGTTTCCAAATGAGGTTTATAAGGAGCCACTGATTGATTATTATGGACCAAACAAGACAGTGGTGCTTTCAATTTACTATTCAGAAATCTAGACACACTCTCTTCCTGTATGTTCCAAAATAGAACCATTTTCTGGTACACAAAAGAAGAAAGCAGGGAGTCAGCTTCAGTGTTGTTTGATTGAGTGCTCTTCTGCAGAAAGACTTCCCTATTCACTTCCCTAGGCAGTGAATAATACCAACAGTTGTTCAAAGCTGTACCGAGGAGGGAGGGTGTTGAGTTCTGGGTTCAGCCTCGTGCATCTTTAGGACTTCACCGAGAGCAAAGGCATTCCACTCTCTCATCTCTCTCTCTCCTCTGGGACTTTTAAAGAAATCTTTTATGATTTTATTTTTCTCATTTACTCGTCCCTCTCTTTTTAGATATGTATCATCCCTCTCTAAAAATAATCAGTATAGAGGTTCATATGAATTCAGTGACAAGACTCATTGCCTTAGTCTCTTCTTATATTTTGTGAATTGTATACTTTCAGGTGTCAACTGTCCATTTTGCTTATGTTCTGCTTGCTCTAAAGAAGAGCACTATTGTCTCCTTCCCCATTATCTGTCCTCTCTCTAAGGACTGAGTGAAGGTGCTGGTAAATTATATTTCTTATAAGAATTTTCAGCCAGTGTTTTATAATATGTGTTACATTTGCCTTTGAAAGAATAAAATATATAAATGTGACTTAAAAAAATGGACAGTCATAATTGTTGGCAACAGTCTTAGAAAAGAAAAGAACTGTGAAAGATTCATTTAATTCTTTGTTGCTCATAAGGAATGCAGACAGCATCTGGTGAATTAGACTGCGCACATTAATTGTTCAGTCCTTACTGACCTTAGTCTATTCCTATCTGGTCCCCGATCTCCTCATTACTTGCATTTTAATTATTTGGTATAAGGATAATAACAATAATATATGCTAAAGGTAGTCAGAGAGGGGAGTAATAGGCAATGTAAGTTTTAGGGAAGAGATACATTTGAGTTTTTTCTTAAGAAATTAGAATAGGAAAATAGCAGGAAGAAGAACATTTTAAGAAAAGGAAACAATAACAATGACTCTGAAGTAAGTATAAATGTGATTTGATCTCATGACAGTGGCATCAAATGGATTTAATTTTAAAATAATGAAAGATTTAGTTCGCAGTCAAATTTATCTTGCAAGCCTGTTTGAGGTTTGATGTCAAATAACTAATCATCATCATCTTGTAAGCAATGAAATAACAACATAAACTGTGTTTTTAAAAAAAGTAGCTTTCACTGCCAGGCCTGATAGCACACACCTGTAATCCCAATCCTTGGAAGACTGAGACAAAAAGATCAAATGTCCGAGGCTAACTTCAGCAACCTAGTGATATCCTCGGCAACTTAGTGAGACCCTGTTTCAAAATAAAAAATAGAGAGTTGGGGGTATAGCTCACAGGTAGAAATGTCTCTGAGTTCAATTACTAGTACCAAAAAATAGAAAAGAAAAGAAGCGTTCCTCTATTCTCCCTTTGGATTCAAAAGTTTATTTGTTTTATGTTTAATCATTTATGTAATTACTTATTTCATAATTGATTGTATGACTGTCTCAGATATCTACTTTGTAACATAAAAATCTGCACATAAAATTCTGCAGTGTAGACAAGTGGGATCTCCTTGATGGAGCTACCAGAGATATAATTTATAAATGTCTCCCAGCAGTCTTAATTCTTATTGCCAAAAGAAATCTCAATCACCTCCTAACAGCAGTCACAGGGCAAAAACAGAAGGTTAGCAATGCTAGTACAGAGAAGGTCCAGTTTTCTCCAAGTCTGGACCACTAGCAAAGCTTAGACTTCTATGTCAATTCTGAAAAATTAATTAATTAGTAGAAGAGCAATCTTTGATGAACTTTTCTTCATTCCTTCTCTTTTTTTCTCACAATAGTACACGTGGTGAAACTCTCTGGGAGCAATAAGACACTTGGATATACCAGTTGTACATGAAATGTAGACTACCTGTTGCAACTCTTACTTCCTACTTGCAAAGATGCAAAGATGGTATTATTGACACAGCTGTGCTTGGTAGAAGACTAATCAATGCAGCTATAAGGTCTAAAATGCATCAAAATTTTCAACTCAAGTATAAAATTTTTAAGGTGAGGAAAAAATCTGTTCTAAAGGTTGTGATGCTATTAATTCCAACACAATAAAAGACAGAAAAATATGTCTATAAAAATTATTAGCAGCTGGGCGTTGGTGGTGCATGCTTGTAACCCCAGTACTTGGGAGGCTGAGACAGGAGGATCACAAGTTTGCCACCAGCCTCAGTTACTTAATGAGGCCTCCAAAACTTAGTGAGATCCTGTTTCAAAATAAGAAATAAAAAATAGGACTGGGGGTGTAGCTTGGAGATAGAATTCCCCTGGGTTCAATCCCCAGGACCACAAAAAAGAAACAAATAACCCAATCAAAAACTGGGCAAAGGATCTATCTAAATAGACACTTCACAAAAGAAGAAATACAAATAGCCAATAAATGTATGAGGAAATGTTCAACATCATTAGCAATTGGAGAGGTGCAAATCAAAACTACCTTGAAATTTCATCTAACCCAAATCATAATGACAATCATCAAAAACATGAACAACAACAAATGCTGGCGGGGTATGGAGAAGTGGGAACCCTAAAACATTGTTAGTGGGATTGCAAATTAGTGCAACCACTTTGTAAAAGAGTATGGAGGATCCTCAGACGAATGGGAGTGAACCTACCATATGATCCAGCAATACCACTTCTGGGTATCTACCCAAAAGAATGGAAACCAAATTATCAGACCATTTCATGTTTATCTATGTTTATAGCTGCACAATTCTCAATTGCCAAACTATGGAACCAGTCAAGATTTCCATCAACAGATGAATGGATTACAAAACTATGGGATATGTACACAATGGAATTTTACTCAGTCATAAAGAAGAACAAAATCATGTCATTTGCAGGGAAATGGATGGAACTGGAAAACATTATGTTAAGTGAGATTAGTCAGACACACAAAATAAAAAATTGTATGTTCTCCCTAATATGCAGAAGCTAGGGAGGAAATGGGACATAAGAGGGACTCCAAATGAAAAAGGAGAAACCTTAGATGAGCAAAGAAGGTGACTTAACTGAAGGTGATGGGGTGGGGGAGGGAAACACCCTAATGCACATGATGTACTTCCACAAACATATTAAAGTCAATCACTAAACTGAACTTGAGAAGGAGGGAGAGTAAGGGAGTGGGGCAGAATTGGGAAAGGGCTAAATGAGAAATGTCTGCATGTATGCCTTTACCAGCTTGTACCTAACAAAGATGTATGATTACAATGCACCAATTAAAAATAATAATACCAAAAATTTTAAACAATAAAATTTATTAGTCCAGTGTCCATTTTGTGTGCAATTCAATCTGAGCTTGATAGGACCTATCTATAGGAGACCAAAAAGCAAAAAGGTTTCAGAGAACATCAGTTCATTACCAGAATCTTATTTATGAAGCAAAATTGAATTTGTATCATGGTAATATTCATGGTACTACTTTGATAGGATAATGAAGGTATCAAATTCACCTTTCCTGCCTCTTCATGAATTATTGGTTGTATCCTACTGCTATGCAAGCATTTAGGACAAATCTCAAATTAGTTAAGGCATAAAATCATAAAAGAAGTATCAAAAACGCAAAGAGAAATGAACAGAACTGGATACTATAATTTTGAGTGAAATAAGTCAAACTCAGAAAAGTTTCACATTTTCTCTTATATGTGAAAGTTAGTGGGCAAAAAATAAAAACCTGTATAAAGGTAGAAGGGATTCCATTTAAGCAGAGTAAGGAGATTGAGAGAAGGGGAGGAGAAAAGGGTAGATAAACTATTAGGGAGTGAAATTGACCCAATTATGTTTTTATGTGTATACATATATGCCAGCAGCAAAAGTCACCATTCTGTATAACTAATATGCACCAGTAAATTTAAAAAGTTTATAATCAATGTAGAGGGAGATATGGGAGTCACATAATAAATATCTTATAAATTAGGATTCTGGAGTTGGTTGTGGTGATGCAAGTTTGTAATTCCGGTACTTGGGAGGCTGAGGTAGAACGATTGCAAGTTTTGATGGCAGCCTCAGCAACTTACGTAGATGTTCAGTAATTTAGTGAGACCTTGTTTCAAAATAAAAAAAAAAAAGGGGGCTAGGGTTATAGCTCAGAGGTAGACTGCCCCTGGTTTCAGTCCCCATCATGGAAAAAAGACAAAATAAAAACAAAAAAGTTAGAATTCTGTCCTCCTATGGGATAATTAGTACCATACATCTATTGCATTTGGAAATTTAATCTCATTTTCTGGTGATTTCCCCACTCCCTCGAGGGAGGATTAGATCCCTCTGAAGCAATAGCAGTGGAAACCTGCTATAAATTTGGGGATATTAGATAAATGGACAGATTTTCCAGTTTGCTTTTCTAGTATATTTCAGTCATATGATGTGTACTGAGAGTCTCAATGTGCTAGATGCTATGCTGAGCAAGCCAATCATAGCCTTGTCTTCTTGGAGTTTATCCAATCATTAAAAGTGTAAATATTATACATGTAATTACTGAAATAGAATAGTTTCAGTCAAAGAGAAAAACTGAGGGTGCCAAGATCTAGGGGTAGAATAAAAGGTATACTACTGAGATATGTGTTAGGTTTCCTCTCTATCCACTTTTTTTTTTTTTTTTTTTTTTTTTTTGCGGTACTGGGGATTGAACTCAGAGGCATTCTACCTCCGAGCTATACCTCCAGCCCTATTTTTTATCCTTTATTTTGAAACCGAGTCTCACTAAGTTGCGGAGTGCCTCACTAGGTAGCTGAGGCTGGCCGCGAACCCGGATCCTCTGGTCTCAGCCTCCCGAATGCTGGGATTACAAGCGTGCGCCACCACGCCCGGCAATAAAATACTTCTTAAAGAACTTTTTTTTTTTTTTCAAACATGGCGCAGCAGAATATCGTGTTGGTATATACCATAACTGGTGGCAGTCACTGTGGTCTCCTGGCTGAGAAGCATGCCACTTCTCTTAGGGATAGCTTTTTGTCTTGCAAAACAGCCTGAGAGCCAGCCCTTCCTGGGGAGGAAGAGGAGGACCAGAGGTCAACAGTGACGCTGACGTGGCAAGTGATAGCTTCACGGCAAGAAGTTAACAGAAATCTGTAGCTGATGTAAAAGGTTTTGCTGGAAAGGGTTTGGAGAAGATAAGATAGAGG